>CP106734.1:133952494-134152494 GCA_025506655.1 Gossypium rotundifolium
AGGAGTTTTATTATTCAATGTTCCACCGGCTGATGAATCGATCATTTGCCTAGTTGGAGAATTTACACAATTGTAGAAAGTTTGGACTTGAAGCCACAAAGGTAATCCGTGGTGTGGGCATCTCCTTAGAAGATCCTTGTATTTTTCCCATGCATCATATAATGATTCTGCATCATTCTGCACAAAAGAAGATATGTCATTCCTAAATTTAGCCGTTCTGGCTGGTGGAAAATATTTTAAAAGAAATTTTTGGTCATTTGATCCCATGTGGTGATTGACCCTTGTGGTAACGAAGTTCAACCAACGCTTTGCTTTATTCCTTAATGAAAAAGAAATAATCAAGACGTATGGCATCGCCGTAAACGCCATTTATTTTGAAGGTATCATGAATTCTAAAAAATTATATATATGAGTGTTTGGATCCTCATCCTACAAACCATCAAATTGAACAAATTGTTGAATCATTTGTATTGTGTTAGGCTTTAATTCAAAATTATTAGCAGCTATAGCGGGCCTAACAATACAAGATTTTGCTCCTGTCAAATTAGGTTTAACATAATCATACATAGTATGTGGAGCATTCTGTTCTTGCACATTTGGTGGGTTGTTCTCGTCCATCCCTTCAGTAGGATTGGATCTTTGTTGTTCTTCTCTTTGATAGTCTAGGACTCGTCTAATTTCTCTGCGATTTCTGAGAGCGGTAGCTTCAATGTCACTCTCGTATTCTAATGGTCCTCTCGGATTCCTTCTAGTCATAAACTAGAGGTACCTGCTATGAAAAGAAAGAAAGAAATTTAGAAAAACAAAAATATATGTATAAAAATAAGAGAAATTTAAAAATAAAGTAATGGCTAAAGTAATAGAAATAGAGCTTTCTTAATATTTTAGGAGTCCCTAAGAACGGCCTAAAAACTTGATCGTGTCAAATAGTCGAGTTTTAATATTTATAAAAGAGTGATCGAACCTATAGACTAACTGTGACAACGATAGAGACAAGTGCACCTATCGAATAGGAGTATAGCTCAGGCAAGAATATCTTATCGAACCCAAGGGAACCTAAAAGTACTACTACTCACTTTCTCTCTATTATTTAGCCTGAAATTTGGAGTGATTGAATTATTAAACTAATGAAATACTTAGACTAAATGCAAAGACAAAAGATTGAATTGGAGAAAGACTTTAGGAAAACTCAGTTGATAAAGATGATACCCTCAGGAAGAATCCATCTATGACTTCACTTATTATTTATTCCCCAAACCATATGATTTTTTTACTTAGCTTGATCCATGAGACTCCCTAACCTATATTAAACCCTCTCTCGAGGCGAATAACGTCTAACCTTAGGTTAATTAGTGGAACTCTCGTTCTCTTATAATAACCTCCTAAGGAAGCAGTAAATCAATCAATGGATTCCCATATTAGGTTTCACCCTAATCTGGTAAAATCTAGTAACCCTATCTCTAGGCGTCCGATCAACTCCGCTCAATTATGCTAGATCTACTCTTAGGTAGGGTCTATTCCTCCTCCACCTAAGCACATCATATTAAATTAATCAACATAATTAAAAACAAACCAAGTATTTATCATATAATTTAGAAATCAAATAACAAAATCCATCATAGGTTTCATCCCTTCAGGTATCTGAGGGGTTTAGTGCATAACTAAATACGAAAACATCTCAAAAGTAAAGAATAAACAAAACATAAGAAATCCCTAAAACCCCCTGAAGGAATTAAAGGAGATATCCTCCGTCTTGAATGGAGTTCCGGCTTCTTGAGATGAATCAACTGGCTATCTTCAAGTGATTCCCTAAAAGATGAACGCTTGACAAGAGCCTCTGCCAAAAAGCTCTCATTTAATGTTTGCCTTGGGTTGTTTATATAGGCTTTGGGATGCTATACTTGGCTCCTAAGATCTCCTTCAAGCAAAATTACTATTAGGGTGTTGGAGTAGAATTAGGAGTATGTTTCTTTGGCTTCAAGCATCCAAATCCAAGTGAAATTGCTCTCTCCCGCGGCAGGGGCACGACCATGGCACACGCCCATGTAAATCGTGGTTGGGCTATGTCTCGATTCTGTCATTTTGGGCATGGCCATGTGAGTCAGGATTCAGGCCGTGCTTTAGGTCTGTCAATTTGGGAACGGCCATGTAGATCACCAGACACGTCCATGTGATGAATGGATGCTGCAGGGCCGTGTGTTACTTAGTTGAGGCCGTGCTCTAGGTAATTGGTGAGGCACGGTCGTGTGGGCTTTGGGCCAGGCCGTGTTGATTGCTTGCTAAGGCCTAATTACTCCATTTTAAGCCCGTTTTGTGTTCTTTTTATCCTCAGGTTCTTTCCTGAGTATAAACATGAAAAGAAAGGATTAAAAGCACCTTTTTACATAAATCAAGGGCTAAATCATCCAAAAGCCTATTAAATATGGGGTTAAAATATGTTACTCTTACGGTTTATCAAGGAGAAGTGACACTTCCTGAATTTTTTCTAGGATTACTTTTCTCGACCCGATTTGGAGGAGGAGGCGGTGGTGCTGTGGTGGATGCCAACAGTCACTGTACTAGATGAAGAAATTAGGAAACTCGTGATAGATTAGCCAAGAATTATTAAGAAAGATTCAAAATATACAAAATAAATATTTAAAGAAAAGTAAGCTAAAGTGAAGGAAAATAAAAAGGAAAATAAACTTATAAGAATAGGTAAATGGATTGAGGAGTCCTTATTGTTGGATGGTTCGCGAGGTGGGTGTGATTTCTAAGGCTGTGTTGAGCCGGTGGTCGTGGTTCCGGTGTGAT
The DNA here is from genome assembly GCA_025506655.1 of Gossypium rotundifolium. Lineage (NCBI taxonomy): Eukaryota > Viridiplantae > Streptophyta > Magnoliopsida > Malvales > Malvaceae > Gossypium > Gossypium rotundifolium. Next base: position 133,955,288 of record CP106734.1, read on the forward strand.
TCCCTAGCATCCTTTAAAACCTAAAACTAAGAAACTAAAGTAAAATAAACTAAATTAAGCAGAAGAAAAGTAAAGATAAGGAAATTGAAGCAAAAGAGAGAACCGAAAATGTCTCGAAGACCCTTGGTGTGTTGGAGGGTTAAAGCGGTCGGCATGAACTTATGTAGATTGGTCTCCCGCAAGGAGATTGTGTTTGAATTCTTCCACTTCTTTGACATCGTTATGGTATAGCAGGGGCTTTGTTAGGAGAAGAATGGTGGGGATGAAGGGTAATGAGAAGGAGGTGAAAGAGGGAGGGTGGGGGGTTTAAATAGAGTTGTGAATTCTGATACCTCCCCAAGCCCATGGATTGTGGACGTGTCGATTCACACGGTCACCTCGCACGGTCGTGTTGTGAGGCGTGTTGTTTCCCCACGCCCATTTTTGAGAAGTTAGTGTCGACCACGATCGCGTCACACGGGCGTGGTGTTCTGTCGGTGCCCGTAGGGTAGTGGTTGGGTTCGTGACTTCAAAAATTAGTTGGGTCTGATTTGTACTGTCTTTGCCATGTTAGTATGGAGATTCTGTACTTCCACATGGCCACGGCCATGGCCGTGTGCAAGGCCGTGTGGTCTGGAAATCTACACTTTTGGTTAGTTTAAAACTAGGGGTTTAAGATGAAGAGGAGAAAAGAAAAGAAATACGAAAATAAATAAGGTTAGTGCTCGGGTTGCCTTCCGAGAAGCGCTTGTTTAAATTCTTAAGCTAGGCTTTCTTCGTATTCCCAAGAATCAGGGTGGTTTAAAAGTTTGAACATCTTCCCTCATGCTGTTAGTTTCATTTTCATGATAAAGTTTAAGTCGAGAAGCGTTTGCCTTAAAATTGTCGAATGTTGGATTGCTTATCTCGATTGTTCCGTAAGGGAAGATTTTGCGTACCTCAAGAGGAGTTTCCTCATTTGTATTCAGGTCTGATGTGACCATGCGAGGATCTGCTTTATTTAATAGTACCTGATCTCCTATTTTGAAGTGGTTCGATGTTCCTACGAGCTCTTCTGATTGCTCCTTCGGTTTTAATTCGTGTTATTTCGGTTCCTCTTTAAAGTGTGTCTTCCACTCTTCTAGTTTGTCGACCCTAAGGCTTTTCTCCTCATATGTTTTTTCTTTGTGGACACGAGGACCATGATTCGGCTCAGGTTTGTAACTTTGTGGTGTTTCCTGTGGTAAAAGTTGAACAATTTGGTTATCAACTGAATTTACTTTCTCACGTTCATCACTTGATATTCTGGCCGAGTCAAGAGCTTGTAGACTAATTGATTCGTCACCTACACGAGGAATGAGTTCTCCGAACTGTTCCTCTGTATCATCTCTCTTCAACGCTTCGGGATAAGGTATGTAGGGTTGGTACTCTTTGATTATCGGTTTTGGCTTTTCTTGTGTTGCCTCAACTTTACCTTCTTCTACCTCGCTTTCTTGTATTGAATTGGGTTCATCTAACCCTACATTTTCTTGAGCTGTTATGGCTTGGATTTGCTCCTTTGGATTAATCTCAGTGTTGCTTGGTAGACGCCCTTGTGGTCGTTCGGACATTAACTTTGCAAGTTGTCTAACTGACTTTGTAACTTCCCCGAGTGATTTGGTAAGTTCCCCGACTTGGTTCTTGATCCCTTCCATCGATGTTTGTTGGTTTTTTAGTGTGTCCTCGGTGTCTTTGTAACACCCCAAACTCGGCCCAGAAGTTAGGCTCGAATATGGTGTGTCACAATGAAGAAAACGTATAAAGAATTTGAAATTTGTACTAAAATAAGTTTTGTTAAAATCAAGAAAAACAAGTTTGATTTGAGACATTTGATAAAATATTACTAACCTCGAAGATTAATTGATAAATCGTTAGATTTGAACTAATAATCTTATAAAATGTGACTTGAAAATGACATTGAAAATTCGAAGAAGATTTCCGTATTAAAAATATTTGTAAAAATTTTATTATGAATTCCATTTGTTAATCGATTTTGGAAAACCATTATTTTAGCTTTTAAAAAAATTCTCGTTTAAAACAATTTAAGCAAAATAATAAGTAAACCAACCATAAAGCAAATAATAAAATAGTTCAGAGGCCTTATTACAACTTAAACCAAAATAATAAAATAACGGGAATAGAAATTTAAAATTTAATAACACTATTTCTGAAGAATGGCCTCCACCGAGTCATCTATGGCCAAGTCCACCTCACGGAGCATTACCTACAGGGTTAAGAAAAAAAGGGGGGGTGAGTTACAAGAACTCAGTGTGTAACCCACTCACCATTCTTCACTGGGCCAAAATCCATAAAGCAAATATTTGGGCCTAAGCCCATTTACAAATGTAACAATATAACAAATATAAAATGCATGTGATATGCAATTTCCAACCAAGCCTAAATTTCCATCCGCTACACACCACCCGTACCAACCAACACACCTGTGGGGATCAAGTCAACCCACCCCGCCAACACACCAATAGCAGGCATTAAGCCAATTATAATATTTGTGGCAGAGCCACCGAACTAGATTTTGGCAACATGCCATTTAAAATATTTGTGGCAGAGCCACCGAACTAGATTTTGGCAACAGGCCTTTCTTCTCTTCATTAATTACCCCAACCCATGCAGTCATGTATATATAGATAATGCATAACAAAATTCATAAGGTAAATTTCAACAAAAATCCCATATTACAAGTTATCAATTTGGCCCATTAGTCAAAATAGTAATTTTTGGCCCATTTAACGATCTAGCAAACTTTGGCCCATTTAACGATCTAGAAAATTTTGGCCCATTTAACGATCTAGCAAATTTTGGCCCATTAATTGATCTAGCAAATTTGGCCCATAAATCACATTTTGGCCCTCATAACAAAATATTGATTGGCCTATAAAGTAATATGTCAATTCAGTTCATTAAGCAATTTCGTATTTCGACCCATTAGGGGCAATTCTGTAATTCAGCTCATAACGGCATTTTTGTAATTTTACTCGTCGAGGGTAATTCGGTAATCTCGCAACCCAGGGGTATTTCGGTAATTTACCCTCTAACGGTATTATGGTAATTTCACAACCTAGGCTTAACTACTAATTTGGAGCATAAATTCGAAACTATCCATCTGCGTCATACTAACTAAATTGAGCATAACTCGAGTTAGAAAACTCAAAATCTAAATCCGTAAATTTTTCATGAAAGTAGACACATATATATTTCTTCTATAATTTTTCCATAATTTTTACCTTAACCATTTAGTACAGTTTATTCCTTAAAGTTTTCCTTGTTTCACTATCCAGTGATTTTGACCTCTCTTTCCTTAATCACAAATATCTTACTGTACGCTTTTCATCTACTACTCCCACTTGTTTCCATCGGAAATAGGTTCAGTAAGGAATTCATACATATAAATTATATCCCATAATTCACTTTATACAATTTTATAAGATTTTTCCAAAATAGAACAAAATACCCCAAAGTCATTCAGAACCAGTCTCACTAAAATTAACATATCTCAGAATATAGTGTTCCCTTTCCTTCTCCGTTTCTTCCATATTAAAGTAGACACAGTAAGATTTAATCTGATATCTTATTCACTTTTTAATTCCTTTTATCCAATTTTTCGTGATTTTTCAAATACACATCATTGTTTCTGACCGAAACTATTTTATTACAAAATACGATTACCACTACGAATATACGCACTCCCAAGTGATCACGGATGCCGGTTATCGATTTTATTCGGTATTTCTACCGAATCACAGAATATTTCATGTAAACTTTCAAAGAGATGTGAGATTTACTCACCATTTCAAACATAAATTCGGAAAGGTACGGGATTACACACCTTGATTTCGATTTCCTAACGAACCACTCGTCGTTGACCTAGAACAATACCAACCAAAAGTTAGCCTCGGATTTCCAAAAGATTTCATATCACTTACACTTGAATCACTTACCACTATGTCCGAAGGTAGAAATATATCGAGTGATCTGTCCCAAAAACATATAGTCGATTAGTCGAAACTTCAATCCGATTTGCAACATAGCCAAATAGGGATATAACGAAAATCCAAAAACGAACCCCCTTACCTTATCGATATTGGATCCAATTACCACCATTTGACTTCGGCTAGAATAATACACGGTCTCCCACTTAAAGCACTACGAAAAGAGAGAGTGAATAAAACATGAAGAAGTGGAGGATAACACCATTTTCGGTTATGATCACGATTTACAACCGAATAGTGATAATTACTTATTCGGCTAAAGAGGAAATAATATGATCATAGAAAAGAATTCACTTACCGATTGTACATAAATGACCACTCGAATGGAAAAGAGAGTTCAAGAGAAGGGTGGAAGATTGGCTATCCAAAAGGGAGATAGACAAGAGATGAAAATCTTGATCAAACAAAAGAGCAAGAAAGTGCACAAATGTGCTAGGGAATTCACCAAAGTAAAAAGAAAGAAGAAACATATGGTCACCAAGGCTTGTAATTTCAGCACAAAGCAAAGGAAAAGAAAAGAATTTGAGAGGAAAATAATGCACTATTGCTCTACTATGTTTCGGCAAGGTGGGTTGCAAAATTGAGAGAAATGGCACAAAGTTGCCAAAAGGCTTTCTGGCCAAAACAAAGCTAGGATTTTACCAAAAGCCAAAATAAAATTTCAGCCACCTAACTACTCCAAAACCGTCCACATGCATCCCCTTAGGATTAGAGTTTGGCCTCCTAAGCTTTCCAAAAATCATCCATGGAATTAGCCTCATGTCCCCTTTCTTTCCTATTTCTCTTGATTCCTTTCCCCAACTTCAACCTTGCCTTATTCTTTTAGCCACCTTACCAAAATAATGAAGTCCACCATTGCCATATTTATTCCTTGACCGACAAATAAGGAAGGGAAGCAAAAGTAAAAGTCAAATTGCATACAAAGTGATTCAAACTCCTTCCTTCAAGGTAATACATGTGGTGCCATAGCCTCTTTACTAACTGCTCACTTATGCTAGCTATTTAATCAATTATTTCTATATGCTTTAAGGTCACTTACTCCATCTCCTTAAAGTGCTAAAATATCAAATTTTTTCTAAGGCCCAATTAAACCCGAGACTTCATAGAAACCTCGTAACCTTTCAAATTCACTTAACTAACAAGTCCAATTTGCAATAATGCCATTCTCTTGTTCTCAGAATTTTAAACATTCTTATGTCCAAGGTCCATTGGGCCCGATCCTACTAAGCCCAATTTTGGGATGTTATAGTCTTGGAGGCGGTTTTCAGTGGCTGCTATGAATTTTGTAAACATCTCTTCGAGGTTCAGCCTCTTTTCTTGTGGATAAGGCTGATTTTGGAAATTTTGAGGAGGTTGTTGTCTTTGATTTCCTTAACCTCCTCATGAAAAATTTGGGTGGTTCCTCCAACCTGGATTATAGGTATTACTATAAGGGTTATTATTAGAACTGAAATTATTACCTATATAGTTCATCCTTTCGCTTCGTGTGCGGTTGGTAGGGTGGGTACTGTGATTCGCCACAATTCCACTTTGCCTCACCGCATCACTTTGGATGTACTGCGAAGAACACAAACTATCAAGATTTTTATTCATCATCTCTACCTGTGTTGATAGCATGGTTACTGCGTCGAGGTTGAAAACTCTGGCTGATTTTGTTGGTTTTGTCCTTGTAACCTGCCACTGATAGTTATTCAGTGACATCTCTTCAATAAACTCGTAGGATGCTTCAGGAGTTCTGTTGTTCAAGGTTCCACTGGCGGCTGAATCAATTAGTTGCCTCGTTGAGGGGTTTACACCGTTATAGAAAGTTTGGACTTGGAGCCATACAGTTAAACCATGGTGCGGACACCTTCTTAAGAGATCCTTGTATCTCTCCCATGCATCGTATAATGTCTCTAAATCCATCTACACAAAAGAAGAGATATCATTCTGTAATTTGGTTGTTTTGGCTGGTGAGAAATATTTTAATAAAAAATTTTCGGTCATTTGATCCCATGTGGTGATGACCCTCATGGTAACGAGTTTAACCACTGTTTGGCTTTATTCCTTAATGAAAAGGGAAATAACCGAAGATGTATGCATCATCAGAAATGCCATTTATTTTGAAGGTATCACAGAACTCTAAAAAATTAGCGATATGAGTATTTGGGTATTCGTCCTGCAAGCCATCAAATTGAACAAATTGTTGAATCATTTGTATAGTGTTAGGCTTTAATTCAAAATTATTAGCAGCTATAGCAGGCCTAACAATACTCGATTCTGCTCCTGTTAAATGAGGTTTAACATAATCATACATAGTACGCGGAGCATTGATTTTTGCCACATCTTGTGGTGGTGGGTTATTCTCGTCCATCCCTTCAGTAGGATTGGATCTGCCTTCTCGTTCTTCTTCTGTGTAATTTAGGGCTCGCCTAATTTCTCTGCGATTCCTTCGAGAGATAACTTCAATATCACAGTTGTATACTAGTGGTCCTTTCGAGTTCCTTCTAGTCATAAACTAGAGGTACCTTCTAAGAAAAGAAAGAAAGAAAATTTAGCAAAGTAAAAACTAAAATAAAAATAAAAATAATGGCTAAAGTAATAAAAATTAAGTTTTCTTAATATTTTAGTTCCCCGGTAACGGCGCCAAAAACTTGAGCGTTGTTTTGTCGAGTTTTAAAATTTATAAAAAGAATGATCGAACATGGAAACTAACTCTGGCAATGACTTAAGGCAAGTGCACCTATCGAATAGTAGTATCGCTTAGGCAAGACTGGATTGTCGAACCCAAAGGAACTAAAAGTACTAATACTAACCTTCTTTCTATTATTTAGCCTAAATATTAAGTGATTGGTTGTTTAATCTAAAACTAACTGATTACTAAGCTAAAGACGCAAAGACAAAAAAGAATGAATTGGGGAAATACTGTTGGGAAAACTCAGTTGATTAAGACGATACCCTTAGGAAGAATCCACCTAGACTTCACTTCTTATCTAACACTGAACCAGAAGATTTATTCACTTGACTTGATCCGTAGGATTCCCTAATTTATATTAAACCCTCTCTCGAGGCGAATAATGTCTAACCCTAGGTTTATTAATTGAAATCTCTTTCTAATTAAAACCCCTAGAATCGCATTAACTCTATCTATGGACTCCCATATTAGGTTTCACCCTAATTTGGCAAAATCTCGTCACCCTATCTCTAGGCGCGCGATCAACTCTGCTTAATTATGCTAGATCCACTCTTAGACAGGGACTTTTGCTCCACCACCTAAGCACATTCAACTTGAATCAATATCCCAAAAATATTAACACAAGAATTAAGCACACATAATTAAGAACAAATCAAGTATTTATCATATAATTCAGAAAACAATAACAAGATTCATCTAGGTTTCATCCCCTTCAGGTATCTAAAGGATTTAGTTCATAACAATAAAAGAAAACATCTCAGAAGAAAAGATAAAACAAAACATAAGAAATCCCTAAAACCCCTGAAGGAATTGAAGGAGAGATCTACCGTCTTGAGTATAATCCTGGCTTCTTGAGATGGATCAACTGGCTATCTTCATGTAATTCCCATAAACCTGGCCTTTCTAGCTCGGCTCCTTGGCCTAGCTAATTGTAAAAGCCCTGGAAGAAGGTTTCTGCTGAACTCCCCGCTTAAGTTGCCCCCTAGGGTGTTTATATAGACTTTGAGATGCTTTTATTGGCCCCTACATATCCTAATTCAAGTAGAATTCCTACTAGGGTGTTTGAATAGGCTTTGGAATGTGTTTCTTTTCCTTTAAATACCCTGTTCTGAGTAGAATTCCTCTAGGTCACGGCAGGGACACGCCCATGGGCACACGTCCGTATGTTTCGTGGCCAGGCCGTGTGCGAGCTTGTTGATGAGGTACAGCTGTGTGAATCATGGTCAGGCTGTGTTCGGACTTCTCTTAAGAGGCACGGCCGTGTGGGCTTAAGTCCAGGCCATGCCGATTTCGTGATATGGCCCAATTTGGTTCGTTTTGAGCCCATTTCTCGTTCTTTTCATCCCTAAGTGCTTTCCTGAGTATAAAACATGAAAAGAAAGGATTAAGAGCACCTTTTTACACAATTCAGCGAATAAATCATCCAAAATTATGCTAAATGTGGGATTAAAATATGATACTTTTACGGTTTATCATGTCAAAATTAAACGTATAAGATCACCTAATCAGATAACTAATAATGAATATACTTTGATTTTTTTTTAAGAACAAATCAATATAAGATAAAACTTTAACGACTGAAATAATATAATTAGGCAACTGATCAAATCAAGTCTCAATAGAAGGGTAGTCAAAAGGAATGGTGATAACAAATACAAGATGGGTTTCGGGTTAATATTAGTGGGTTGAGTTAATAAAAGGGTTGTTCGGATCAAAGGGTTCACTAGGGGTTAATTGTAGGCTTTTAGTGGAGTAAGTGGGTTAAATCCTAAGTGCCTTTATCATCTCAGTATATCAAATCAAAGATGTGGTCTTGACATGTATAATCGAAGCAAGTTCTAGAATAACAAATCAATGTTGACACACTCATAATCAATAAAGTAAGCACGAAAAGAATGTATGCTCTAAAAGGTTCAAAATCTCACAGAAATTATGGGTTTTTGATATCAACTTTGTAAATTTCAAACTCCAAGGTAACAATTAGATTCAGGTAGACAACCTAACAAAATTTTAATTTTTAAAAATAGACTCATCATGCTTGATTCTCTAGTATCTTAAAGTTTAAATCATCATTGCACAATTATCAATGACTTAATCTAAAACATATCAATAAAAATCATGAATCAACAGGAATTTCATTCTAATTAGTGATATGAGAAAATTATTTCAGACAAGATATCATTCAGGGCTTTGAGAATAATGCAAAAAGTTAGGCACTTTTTTCTAAATAATTTTCACCCCCCACACTTAAGATGTACATTGTCCTCAATGTATAAAGATATATAATAATTATATCCTAATAAAATCATAAGATAGGGAGAGAAGTGAAACTTCCTGAATTTTGGATGAGATCCTCGAGTTGGCAGTAGTCGTGGTGTGGTGGCCGCTAACAATCTCTGCGCTAGATGAAGAAATTGGGTAACTCGTAAAAAATTCTCCAGGAAATAGTAATAATAATTATAAATATACTAATTATATATTTAAAGAAAATAAAAAGAAAAAGAAATAGTGTAAAAAGTAAAATACGACTAAAAGAACCGATTAATGAACCAAAAAGTCCTTATTGTTAGATGGTTCGCGAGGTGGGTGTGATTTCTAAGGCCGTGGTGTGTGATTCTCTAGCAGCCTTTAGAACCTAAAACCAAGAAACTAAAATGAAATAAATTAAATTATGTATAAGAAAGTCAAAAAGAAGGAAAATAAAAGAGAAAAGAAAAGAAAAATTAAAGCTAAATGGCCTCAAAGACCCTTGACTTGTCGAGTGGATGAAGCGGTCGGCATGAACTTATGTTGATTAGTCTCGCACAGGGAAACTAGGCTAGGATCTTTCCATTTCTTCAACATTGTTGAAAAGTAGATCAAGACTTTAGAGAATGAAGAAGGAGGAAAGTGAAGATGGAGGGGAGTGAAGAGTGAATGAGGAGTGGGTGAGAAGGGGAGAGGGGTGTTTTAAATAGAAATTTTTAGTTTTGGTACATCCCCACGCCCATGTCTCATGGGCGTGTTGTGTCCCACGGCCATATCGAATGGCCATGTGGTGGTTCAATTGCTTCTCCCATGCCTTGTATTGGATTGCCACACCCGTGTTGGTTTAATAGTGTCATCCACGGCTGTGTTGCACGGCCATGGTGTTAGTTGAGTCCGTGATCTGAAGATATTTTTCTCGTCCTGTCTCGTACTATCTCTTTCATGCCAGAGCTAAAATCTGTAGTATCCATATGGCCACGGTCGTGTGGAAGGCCGTGTGTTGCAGAAATCTGCCCTTCATTAACTTGGTTAGTTTGTAGTTAGGTGCTAAGAAAAAGAAATAAAAATAAATAGGGTTAGTGCTCGGGTTGCCTCCCGAGAAGCACTCGTTTAAAGTCTTAAGCTAGACTTACCTTTCATTCGTATCTTCACGGTGGTTTAAGAAGTGAAAAATACTTTTTCATGCTATCATCATATAATTTGAGTCGAGTGGAGTTTACTTTAAAAGTACCGAAAGTAGAATTACTTACCTCGATTATTCCGTAAGGGAAAACGTAAAGGGGATCTCTTTGTTTGTCTTCGGGTTTGATATGGCGATTCGCTGGTCTGTTCTATCTAATAGTACCTGATCTCCTATTTTGAAGTGATTTGATGTTCCTTTAGGTTCTTCTGGGGGTTTCTTCGGTTTCATTTCGTGTATTCCTATTTTCTCCTTGAAATGTGTCTTCCACTCGTCTAGCTCATCGATCTGAAGTTATCGTTCCTCATGAGATATTTCTTTGTTGGCATGAGGTATGGGATCAGGCTCAGTGGTGTGGTTCCGTGGTGCTTCCTGAAAAGAAAGTTTAACCGAATGCTTATCAACGGAATTTTATGTTCTCACCTTTCTCACTCGATGTCTTAGCTGAGTCAAGAGCTTAAAGATTGATTGATTTGTCACCTACATGAAGTATGAGTTCACCTATACTAACATCAATTTTAGATCTGGCAGTTGCTAGAAAAGGTTTTTCTAAAATTAAGGGGATACTATTATCTTCATCCATATCTAAAACAACGAAGTCTACGGGGAATATGAATTTGTTAACTTTAACTAGTACATCTTCAATTATACCCTTAGGAATTTGAATAGTCTTATCAGATAGTTGAATACTCATCCTAGTTTGCTTGGGTTTCCCTAGACCTATCTATTTAAACATTTTAGATGGCATAATATTGATGCTTGCCCCTAAATCAACTAAAGCATTATCAACAGATAAACTACCAATTAAACATGGAATTGTAAAACTCCCTGAATCTTTTAATTTCCATGGTAGTCTGTTCTGTAACATTGCTGAGCATACTACGTTTAATTCCACATGTGACTACTCGTCTAATTTTTCCTTGTTCGTTAAGAGCTTTTTTAAAAATTTCCTTGAATCTGGCATCTGCAAAAGAGCTTCAAGAAACGATAAGTTAATATGTAATTTCTTTAAGAGTTTAAGGAACTTACCGAACTGTTCTTCTATGTCATCTTCCTTCATCGCATTGGGGTAAGGTATACGAGGTTTGTATTCTTTAATTATCGGTTTTGGTTTTTCTTGGCTTTCCTCAATCGTACCTTCACTTACCACAAGTTCTCACCTTGGCTCAGGTTCAGATTCGACTAACCCTTTACTGTCATGAGCTGTTATGGCTTGAATTTGCTCCTTTGGATTAGTCTCAGTGTTACTTGACAAGCTACCTAGTGGTCATTCAGAGATTAGCTTTGCTAGTTGTCCTAACTGGTTCTCGATTCCTTTAATCAATGCTTGTTGATTTTTAAGTGTTCTCTCGGTGTTTTAAAAATGAGTTTCAGACACCGTTATGAATTTTGTCACCATCTCTTCAAGGTTCGGCTTCTTTTCCTATGGGTAGGGCTGTTGTTGGAAGTTTGGAGGGGGTGGTTGTTGCCTCTTATTACCTTGACCACCCTATGAAAAATTGGGGTGGTTCCTCCATCCTGGATTATAGGTATTACTTTAAGGGTTATTTTGAGATCTAAAATTGTTACCCGTATGGTTTATCTGTTCGCTTTCCATGCCATAATTGTTGGGTGGGTAATCAGGATTCGCCACACCTCCTAGATTTGAGTCACATTGCATAACTAGATGTACCTACAAAGAATCACACAAACCATCAATCTTTTTATTCATCATTTCTACCTGATTTGATAGCATGGTGACTGTGTCGAGGTTGAAAAATTCGGCTGTTTTAGTTGGCCTTGTCCTTGTAACTTTCCACTGATAGTTGTTCAGTGACATATCCTATATGAATTCATAAGATGCTTCAGGAGTTTTGTTATTCAGGGTTTCGTCGGCTGCTAAGTCAATCAACTGCCTGGTTAAAGATTGACACCGTTGTAAAAAGTTTAGACTTATAGCCACAAAGGCAAACCATGGTGTGGGCACCTTTTCAATAGATCTTTGTATCTCTCCCATGCATCGTATAAAGTTTCCAAATCCATCTGCACAAAAAAAGAGATATCATTCCTTAATTTGGCCATTTTGGCCGGTGGAAATATTTCAATAAAAAATTTTCGGTCGTTTGGTCCAATGTAGTGATTGATCCTCGTGGAAGAGAATGTAACCATTATTTGGCTTTATTTCTCAAAGAAAAAGGAAATAACCGAAGACGAATGGCATCATCAGAAACGTCATTTATTTTAAAGGTATCATAGAATTCTAGAAAATTTGCTAAATGAGCATTCGGGTCTTCGTTCTGTAAACCATCAAATTGAACAAACTGTTGAATCATTTGTATAGTGTTAGGTTTCAGTTCAAAATTATTAGCGGCTATAGCAAGCCTAACAATACTCGATTCAGCTCCTGTTAAATTGGGTTTAGCATAATCGTACATAGTTCGAGGAGTATGATGATCGACCACCTCCTGAGGTAGTGGATTATTCTCAGCCTTCCCTTTGGTGGTTTTAGTTTCGTCCTCTTGCTCTTCTTGTATGTAATTTAAGTCTTGCCTTACTTCTTTACGATTTTTGCGTACGGTTCCTTCAATATCACTGTCATAAAGTAGTGGTCCTGTCAGGTTCCTTCTAGTCATAAACTAGAGGTACCTGCTAGGAAAAGAGAAATAGAAAAAGAAAATTTAGAAGAGTAAAAATAAAGTTTAATTGCAAAAATAAAAATATAAATAAAAATATGGCTAAAGTAATAAAAATTGAGCGTTTTAAAATTTCAGTTCCCGGGCAATGGCGCCAAAAACTTGATCGTGTGTCAGAGTCTTAAAAATTTATAAAAAGAACGATCCAACCTGCAAACTAACTAAGACAACGATGGAGGCAAGCGCACCTATCGAACAATAGTATAGTTTAGTGGCAAGACCGGATTGTCGAACTCAAAAGAACCAAAAGTACTAAGACTAACTTTCTTTTTATTATCTAGCCTAAGAATTAAGAGATTTGTTTATCCAATCTAAAATTAACTAACTACTAAGCTAAATATGCTAAGACAAAGAAGGAATTGGGGAAAGACTTGAGGGGAAAACCGATTGATTTAGACAATACCCGAGGAAGAATCCACCTAGACTTCACTTGTTATCTAACTCTGAACCAGACGATTTATTCACTTGACTTGATCCGTAGGATTCCTTAAGTTATATTAATACCTCTTTCGAGGCTACTAACATCTAATCCTAGGTTGATTAATTGAAATTTCTTTCTAATTAAAACCCCTAGAATTGCATTAACTCGATCTATGGACTCCTATATTAGGTTTGACCCTAATCCGGCAAATTTACGTCATCCTATTTCTAGGGTTGTGTTCAACTCCGCTTAACTATGCTAGATCTACTCTTAAGCAGGGACTTTTGCTCGACCACCTAAGCACATCAATACTTGAATCAATATCCCGAAAATACCAAAACAAGAATTAAGAACACATAGTTAAGAACAAATCAAGTATTTATCATACAGCTCAGATAACAATAACAAGATCCGTCTTAGGTTTCATCCCCCTCAAGTATCTGAGGGTTTAGTTCAAATTATAAAAGAAAACATCTCAGAAGAAAATATAAAACAAAAATAAAGAAAACCCTAAAACCCCCTGAAGGAATTGAAGGAGAAGTCCTCAGTCTTGAATAAGATTCTAGCTTCTTGAGATGAATCAACTGGCTTTCTCGGAGTAAATCCCTATATTCAGCTTCTCTGGCTTTGCTCCTTGGCCTAGATGAGCACTTGAAAAGCCCTGACAGAAGGCTTCTGTCGAACTCCCCCTTTAAGTTGCCTCATAGGGTGCTTATATAGGCTTCGAGATGCCTTACTTGGCCCGAAAGTATCCTAATCCGAATAGAACTCTTCTTTCCTGTGGCAGGGCCACGCCCATGGCACATGCCCATGTGATTAGAGGCTAGGCCGTGTTTGGGTCTGTTGATGAGGCACGGCCATGCATTTCGGGGTCTAGGCCGTGTTCGGCTCTTCTTAAGAGGCATGGCAGTGTGGTTTTGGGCCTAGACCGTGTGGATTTCGTGTTTTAGCCCATTTTCTCCATTTTCAGCCCGTTATTTGTTCTTTTGATCCTCCGGTGCTCTCCTGAGTATTAAACATGAAAACAAAGGATTAGGAGCACCTATTTCCATAATTAAAGGGAAAAATCATCCAAAAGTATGCTAAATGTGGGATTAAAATATGTTCATATTTCGGTTTATCACTTACCTTGGTTTAACTTATGCAATAACAACATTATACCACATATACTCAACATAACACATGTGTATTTATGTATCAAAATAATCTAGTTAGTCATACCAAAATGAACCATTACTAAGCATTCCAATGGCTAGATTACAAAACATCATTTTCAAGCCACTATTGGCCAAGTTGTCCTATACATGCCATTATACCAAAATGATTTTTACTAAGTATACCCAAAATGCTAGTTGATAGTGTGACGATGCTCCAATGATCTTCCAACCTTAACAAGCTTCCGAGCACTCTAAGATAGGGGAAATAAAGGGGGTAAGCATTACATGCTTAGTCAGTTCGTATAACAAAAACTAAACTTACCAATCTTGTTTATTAAATATAAGCACACAATAACATAATTTCCATCCACTAGCAATATGGCCTAAACAAATGCACTCAATCAAACATGTTAGTTATCAAAAATCTTCATATCAATCAAGTAAACATAGATGAGCTCATCACTCAATATTATTTCAAGTCATTACCGTTTGATCACACAATTTCCATACCATGTCAAGAGTTCTATGTCCATTAAATTATTGAAATTTCGATGGATGCTCAAGTAGTACACTAGAGGTGTACGATTCGTTAATCTGTCAATTATCATTAAAGGATACCCCTTAGGGCACTTAGTCATGGGACACACCCTCGAGTCACATATTGTGTAACAGGATTACCAGTCCAGGCTAAATCCTTTATATAACGTATGCTCATAAGAGCTTAATTAGGGTTACCAGTCCAAGCTAAACCCAAATCATAACATTTACTCGAGAGGTTTCATGTCAGAATTACCCATCCGAGCTAAATCCTTTATATGACAAGATCAATAGGATTACTCATCCAAGCTAAATCCCGTCCGCAACCAATGCAGGACCCCATTCATTTCAAGAAAGCACATCCACCCATCGAACTCAATATTCAATCGGGACTTAACCTCTTTTCACCATTTCAAGCATGTATTTAATTTTTCATGTAGAAATTAAATAATACACATCAATATAAATTACATTACATACAATACAACACTCAATTAACATAATTACATGCTCATTTAGGTTACACGAACTTACCTCGACACTTGTTCGCATTAAATCTACTAATCCAAAATCTTTTCTTTTCCTCGATCTAGCCTCCAGTTTGTGTTTTTCGAATCTATATAAATAGCTTTAATCATCAATTTCTCATTTTTCATACTCATAGGGACTCAAATTACGTCCTAGGAAAAATTACTTTTTGCCCCTAACTTTTACATAAATTCTAATTTCATCTCTAGGCCCGAAAAATGGAACTTGTGCAAATTACTCCGTATTCCAAGCGCAAATTACTCCGTATTCCAAGCCTAACCAAAGCCCCATTACAAAATTTACAGCAAATGTATACATAAAATTTCAGAATTTTTCCTTCAATTTCACAAGTTTACATTTTAGTCCCTAAATCAAGTTTCCATCAAAAAATCACTTTGTAAAAGTTGTTTATCTATCAATAATCTTTCATTTTTTACCATAAATTTCTAATTTCTAGCATATACATCCATGACCCATTTCCAAACCTTGATAACTTTTCAAATTAATCCCCTAAATAGAGAGATTAAGCTATCCCGATTTTAAAAATATCAAAATTACTAAAAATGGGATAAAAGAACTTACCCAATTAGGCCTTGAAAGCTTTTTTTATCTCTCCGATGGTTTCCATGTGTTTTTAGGTTAAAGATGAAATAAAATAAGATGATATCTTTTATCATCTTTTTAATTAATTAAGTTTTTTCTATTTCCAATTTAGTCATTGACCTTTTGCTATAATTCCATGGATGAGTCACCATAAAAATCTACATTTCCTAATGGTCTAATTACCATATAAGGACCTCTAGTTTTGAATTCCATAGCTATTTGATCCTTATAGCTACTAGAATTTAACTTTCGCATTTTATGCAATTTAGTCCTCATAATTAGGCACTAAATCGATAAAGTTTTCGTATCGAATTTTTCACATGGCATATCTATCATATTACGGACCATATAATAAAATAAAAATAAAATATATTTTGGGTCGAATTTGTGGCCCCGAAATCAATGTTTCGATGTCACTGAAAATAGGCTATTACAGAAATGGTTAAGCGTAGACCGAGTTATGAACATTCTAAGTTTGTTGTGTTAAGGGTTTTGGTTACATGAGAATTTAAAATAGGTTGATGTTTTAGTTGTTTTAAGTGAGTCTTTGGCTACTATTTGATTGTGAATATTGTATGGTTGTTGTGTGTAATGCCTCGGATTCACTGGAGCCTTCAACAAGTTAAAGGAAGAAATAGTTTGAGCTTTCGACTTCTCGGCGAAAGCATAGTGGTGAGTGTTTGGAATCATTGCTCATAGACCAAGTCATGTGTCATTTGGGAATTTAGTAGTAACCTAAACCCCTACTCTAAACTCTGAGTGCAAGTTTTCTTGTATCTATATTTACTTTATGGTTTTGTGCTTATATGATTATGAAATTGTGCATGGTGATAAGAAGATCAAATATGTGATACGTGGATGTGGTAATTGTTGTGAAAGGTACAAATGTTTACGTTAAATATATGTTATATGACAATGATAGTGTTTTTGAAAAAATTGCTAACATGCAATGATAGTGCACGGATAATCGGTAAGTGTTATGTGTTTGATTTCGGATATTTTGGCCTTGTGATTTTAAAACCAATGGATATAGTTGGCATGCGATATCTAACACCCCTAACCCGTAACCATCGTCAGTCTAGGGTTAAGAAGCATTACTGGACATAACGGAACATTTACTATCATTTCTAAAACATAAATACATCAACAGCATATCATAGCAAATCATATACATAAAGTCCCTTTAAAAAGGTCTACAAGACCTTAACTTGCATTAGGAAGGGGTCGAGACTAAACTGAACACATACAAAAAATTTTCAAAAATCAAACATTTTTCAAAGTTATAGAGGTCATATGCCCGTGTGAGTAGGCCGTGTGCCTCACACGACATCAGACACACCCGTGTGTCCAAGCCATGGCAAAACAGGGCATATATACTGACTTGTCCACATAGCCGAAGACACGCCCGTGTGCTTGACCAGTGGGAAACACTGACTTAATTCACACGGCCTGTCACACGCCCGTGTGTCTAGCCCGTGTGCGAGACTGACTTATTTTGAAATACAATCTTAAGAGACACGGTCGAGACACACGCCCGTGTGCTCAACTGTGTGGGCAAATATAGGCCATTTGCAAGGCCAAATTGCTACCCAAATTTTGGGTCACACCTACAAGCATCAATCCATTCTAAATTCATATCTCAAATACATCCAAAACATACATTTTAACCATCATTCCCATCAACCAATTTGAGCATGAAACATACCATTTTCATATCACCAAAACATATCAATATGATCATTCACACAACATCACACATACACCTTATAACTATCATTTTCACATATTCAAAACACATACTAAAGTCATTCAACTATCAAGCCATATCACATTTCAAGAACTATACATCTCAAAACATTCCATAGTCACTAGCCTATACATGCCATATACCCAATATACAACTTCCAAAAGTACCAAAATACATGGCCGATAGTGTGATTGAGTCGCTAACTATCCCCGGATCCGAGCTACCTTTAATGACACTGTAAAACAGAGAAAGACTTCACATAGTAAGCTTTAAAGCTTAGTAAGTTCGTAATATAACACATTTAGGTTAACAATTCAAATTCATTATACAAAATTAACTATCACATGGTTCAATTCACATTAATACTCAATCTCATCCATAGGTAATACTCACATAAACATCCATTTATCCCATATACAATATAATCAACCACATAGGTTCCATACATACATGTACCATCACGTAATTATCAACCACATTTACCGTTTAGTGCTCAATACCATAATTCGTTTAGTCCTCTTTCAACCTTTGATGAATTCGCACACTCAGTGCCGTTTAATTAGTCGAAGCTACGATAGTATCATAGACTTACTGTCATCACTTAAAATCGAAGATATTTCAATATCGCACACACAGTGCCAACTATTATAACCAATACACTTCTTTATTCTGCACACTTAGTGCAATTCATTGTAGTAACCATTCTATTTACGCGCACATAGTGCTACATTTCCTTGAATTCACATTTCACATTTCTAGTTTAGCAATCACGTTTCTATTTATTTCATAACAATTAAACATTATTTTAGCAGTTTGTATTATACACGAACTTACCTCGGACGTAGAAATAACGATTCAAGTCGATCAATCGAGCACTTTGTTCTTGCCTCGATCTCATCAATCTCTTTTCTTGATCTATATAATATTAAATTCAATTCATTCAATTACATTTTCATCCAAAATAATCCACAACACATAGTTAAAGCATTTTACATTTTATCCCTCAAATTTGTACATTTTGACATTTTAGTCCCTATTTCATAAAATCACAAAATAACCATAATTTCATTACACACATACCTAGCCAAATTTTCCCTTAGCTCATATAAGCCCCCATATTTCATTTATTTCACATTTTAGTACCTGAATTTCTCATTTTCATAATTTAGCCCAAAATAATCAAATTCATAAAAAATTCAAAGACAAAATATGTTAATCTATCACATATCTTTCATATTTCACCAACTATCAACACAAAGTTCATATATCCATCAATGACACATCTTAAAATCATCATCAATTCTGAAAATCAAGGTACAGGCTAGCTAGTACTTAAAGCTACGATCACAAAAACATAGAAATTATCAAAAACCGAGCTCGAAACATACCTCAATCAAAGACAACAATGGACGAACCCTAGCTTAGTCTTTTTCTTTTCTTTTCTTATGATTTTCGACAAGATGAACATGATAATGGCCTTTAATTTATGTTTTGTTTTATTTATTATACATTAATTCATGTTTTACCATTTTGCCTTTTTATTAATTCATTTAAAATTCCACTAACTTAACCCCCTTTTGTCCATCCAATCTATTAATGGTTTAATAACAACATAAGGACTTCTCATTTAATAAGACATGGAAATTTAGCACTTTAACAAAATATTTTTTTTGACCTCAGATTTGTGGTTCCGAAACCACTGTTCTGACTAGGGTCTAAACTGGACTGTTACACGATAGGATTGTGAGTACTCACCTATATGTATAATGATTTTTCGGCGTTGAGGCCTGGGATATGTTGGAGGGATAAGAGAATGTGAGCTAAACTCCATTCAACGGGACATGTGAGGGGAAATAAGGAGAGTGTTAACTTTATGCTACACTTTTGGGACATGTTTGGCTCTAAGAGTCTATGTTTGGTGTGTTAGAGATCCGTGTATCTAATAAGTGATGATGGAGCTCACTATATGTTTCATAACTCAAGTGTCAATCTATCATATTATATGTAACTGTGAGGAACATGCTGTATGCTTAATGGAGTATGTGTTATATTGTCAATTAATCATTATATGTGACTTGTTTGAAATGTGATATATGCTTGATTAAACATGTGTACTACATTATATATGTTTGCATGTGTATGTAAATGTTGTGTAAATGAACCAGTAGGTAATGCATGGATAGGTACTCTACGACACTAGACATAGGCCTATTGTAATTGTACTTCTATATGGTTGTTTTGAGGATGCATGATGATATGTTTGCGATTTGGTTATTCTAATCATCCACTGAGCTTGTTAAGCTCACCTACTCCCTTCTTTATCCATTGCAGATTAGTTGCGTACCAGTGTGAGCGGTGTAGTTTTCCGAGATGTGATCCAAGCCAATTTTGTGTTATTCTGTAGGTGTTCCTAATTCACTTCATTTTGGGGAAAATATTGATGCCTAAGTGTTAGTATCGTTTTGTCAAAATATAGAAATTGTTGTTAAAACCTCTTTTAAAGACATAACATCATTAGAGATTCAACTATCATTTACTTCATATTGTTGTTCATAAGCCCTAAATAAAATCTTTTTTGCAAGTTCAAGGATAACCTTTCACCCAAGTGGTTTAAATTCTTATGCTAAGGGATCACTAGAAAGCTGGTCGTGAGGATAAAAGCTAGAAGAGTATAAATAATGAGGTTCAAACATAACTTTACAAGAACAATGGGGTTGAGAATAAAAATTACTGTAAGGATCTTGATTAAATGCATTATAGGAGTCTTAGGGGTTGATTCCAAAGGTTATAGGATTGCTTAGATAAGTAACTCATTGACCTAGAATTCTTAAATGACCACCGGTAATCACAATAAAACATGACTTCACGTAAGTCTTTTTTACCTAAAAATAAATAAACAAATACATAAATAAATAAAAATATGGACTCAGATTACTAATTAATAAAAATAAAATTAGCATAATAGAATTTAAAACTTTGGTTTCTAGCAACAACACAAAAAACTTGATGTGTGAAAATTCATTGTGCAAGTTCACACGTCGAATCAAGTATCTAGCTAACCCAAGATTCAATTGTTCAATCTATGTAATTATTAACCCATGATTCAATGGCATTAACTAGACCCTTCCATTATCCAGCTAAGTTAATCTCCCTTTCACACTAGCTATATACCTATGTTAGGCAAGTAGGACAAAGTCATTGCGAGCAAACCTACTGGGTTGATTAGGCACTACAGCAAAACAGGTTTTTAGCGGCTTTTTTTGGCCCTATAAAAGAGTCGTAAAAAAATCGCTTTAGATAACTTCGCTAAAATTTGCGGCGTTTATGTGGAAAAACGCCGCTATAGAACATGATCTTTAACGGTGCTTTTATTACATACGTCGCTAAAGAACATAATCTTTAGCGGTGCTTTTTTTTTTTACAAATGTCGCAAGAGAATCGAGCATGTTGTGGTGTTTGTAGCTAAAAGTGCCCCATAAGATCATGTTCTATAGTGGTGTTTGTGGGAAAACGACACTAACATTAACATATTTTACCAACCTATTTTATTTCATACAGAACTTGAATTTTCAACATATTTTCATTTAACTTCAAATCCAACAACAAACTTCAAATCTAAATGATACTATCACGAAAGAAATATGTATATGATTTAAATTAATAATTGAAATGACAAAATATATTCAAGAATGCATATAATTATTAAAAAAATAAGAAACACACCTATTTAACAATTTCCTTGATTTAAGTTCCTTATCCCCAAAGGAAAGAACAAAACAAATCCAAAGGAAATTTAACCATAAATTCTTACATTAGACACATCTATATGCAAACGGATCAAGGAAAAAAGTATAACAAAAGTATACTACAGCAGGGGATGTACCATGCCTTTCAGTAGAGTGTAGGACTCTGAATCTACTACCTCTAAATGGGCTGTGACAGTAGGGTGTTCTTAGCCTAAAACTCAGTTGGAGGTTTTAAACGTACTAATCTCCTGATCCTATCTTTATATGTGTTCTCCAGATATCCCTTGAGAATATTTAAGAAAAGGGGTGGGGAAAAACGTTAGCAGTAATATCCATCAAAGAAAATGCAAAAGGATGCTAATTGACAATTAGATAAAAAGTCACAATTTCCTGGTACAAAGATATTAGATGTGCTTAAGCAGCACAAGAAAGTGAGTTGCCACATGCTACATAATTCTAGCATTTTGATAATCATGGCCAAATGAAAGATCATAATTAGTTTTCTTAAGCCTCACTAAAGTGGTACAAGTCAAATTAAATCAAATAATACCAACAGCTTCTATTCAAAAGGAAGAATGCCAAAACTATAGTTAGAATACCAACTTGTGACCTCACCTTCCAAATAATTTCATCCAAAGTCAAGCACATCCTTCTGTAATTATCGAGAAAAAGGCGCTCTATTGGTAACTTCCCACATACATCCTTTATAGCTAAGGTTATAACAAAGATCACCTCTGCCACTAGAGCAAAACCATTCAGGAAGTAAATCAGTAATAAAATTCAAGTATGTAACCTAATGCACCATGTTAGAGGAAATATTTGATTCCCTTTCAAATGCACTACAATTATCAGTGTTAACTTTCTTTTCTTTTAAATTCTGTGGAGTGCTAAATTACATTTCAAAAGATAAAAAATAAAAAAATAAAAAGTAATATTTATTTGAATTTACATACCATAAAAATGGGTCGCACTATGAGCAAGCAATGTTAAAAATCACAAAGAAGTTATGTAACTAAGAGCACAAAGATATGTGCAAGTCACGATACAGAAAAACCCAGTGCTTTTTAATATAAAATCATTCAGAGCAGTTCTTTCAAAGAACCTATGAACCATTCAAGCTCTCTCACCTCAAACAACATGAAAATTCCATACTTTAGTCAAGTTTCAAGTTTTTTCGCTTTATTAAATCTCACAAACTAAGATTGTACATGTAAAGAGGGCAAGATATACTTACATACAAGTTCATCATACTCATCTTTTCCAACAACATAGACGTTGACATCTCCAAGCGCCATGCAAATAATGTAAACAGACCTGATAAAAGAACATTTTTGTTCATTTATTTAAACTGATATCTCAGGATGACTTTAATTAAGGTTTCAAAAATAGATCCATCCACAATCAACAAAGACAGGAAACTTGTGGCCCTGATGAAGTAACCCATAGAATTAACTTAATTTCAGGGTAGAAAAAAATAAAACATGACAGAAGCAAAAAGGTTATGCTACTATTGTATTTTGAATTAGAAAAACCCACTGCGCAGTTTTGTAATACCCCTTACCCTTGTCCAATGCCTGGATAGGATACGAGGCATTACCAGACTTAAACAAAAATATTTATACAAAATTGGGCTATAAAATTTCATTCAATTTACAATTTCTCATTCACATGCAAATCACCCCTTATATGGGCCCACGAGGCCCAAAACATACATTGGGAACTGTTCGGGACTAAACTGAGAACTTAGGAAACTTTAAGAAGATTTAGAAAATTTTTCATCAAAATAGGGGTCACACGCTCGTGTGGCTTGGGACACGCCCATGTGGGTAGGTCGTGTGGTCACACATGCCCATGTCTTTAGCTCGTGTAACTCTCTGTTTATGATGTCATCAACAAAATAGGGTCACACGGCCAAGTCACACGCTCGTGTGCTTAGGCCGTGTGGTGAATTAAATTATGAGAAATAGATGCAGACTTCACACGCCCTGGGCACACGCCCATGTCCCGGGGTCGTGTCCTCTACACGCCTGAGACACATGGCCGTGTCTCTACCCATGTGGCCAAGAAAATGGATATTTACCAAACCATTTGACACCCTCATTTGCACATACTTAAACACAACTTCAATGGCATCTTTCATTGCATAACTGAGCACTTAAACATCATCAAACAAGTCATGAAACTAACGAATTCATATAACCTTATTCATGCATAAGACACCATACTTTGCCTAGCTTAAACTTATCAAACTTTCATGCCATGATTATCATAAACACCCCTTCCATCCATCCATACCAAACACTCATAACCATAACACATGAAACCTTTAGTATAAGCACACACATATAAATAGGCATTACAACTCATTAACCAATATGAGCCACATCTCATGGCCATATACAAAATGAATCATATAATCATTATGAACTAACACATTTGGCCAAATCAAATGACGCATACACAATTGACTAAGTCCCTATACATTTCATAAACTCAAAAGGGTTTTGCTTTCACTTATACCCAACATGATAGCTTGATAGTGTGAAAGCATCTCCGGCGGTCTCCAACTCGAGCTAGCATAAAACCCTATAAGATATGAGAAAGGAAGGGGAGTAAGCTACAAAGCTTAGTAAGTACATATGTAAATAATAAACAATTGATTACCAGGCTTTTAACAATCCTTATTATAAGCTCTCAAGATAATGCCATTATTATTGCATAAAAGTTCACAATTCATTTATGTTCATCTTGAGCTGTCTACTCCAGTTACAGTCACTAAATTATTTTTATCCAGGGCTACAGAACTCCAAATTAAGATCCCATAATTTTCCTTGAAAATAGACTAACATATCTTCTTACCATAGGATTTCCAGAATTTTTGGTTTAGCCAATCAGTACAGTTTATTCTTTAAAGTATCCCCTATTTCACTGTCTAACAGTTCTGACCCCTCTTCACTAAAAAATTATTTTCTCATTGTACAAAACTCAAATAACATTCCCGTTTCTTTCTCTTGAAAATATACTCATAAAGAAATTCTCTATTGATTTTTTTTAAAAAATTTTTAATGAATTTCTCAAGTCATTCCGAAATCATTCTAACTCGGTCTCACAAAAATTCAAATATCTAAGAATATGAGATTCTTTTGCTTGCACCACTTCTTTTATTTGAAAATAGGCTCAATAAGATTTAATTTCATATTGTACTCAACCACTAATTTGATTTCCACCATTTTTGGTGATTTTTCAAAGTGATACAGCTACTGTTGTCCAAACTGTTTTATTGCTAAGTTTACTCTATCATGTTCTCTTTGTACTAATTCTCATTTACACACATATAATACCAAAATATACCCATGGTTAGCCATTCTAATAACTAATCATTATAAATTATTTAGAAGCCATTCATTGGCCAATTTCATCTATACATCAACAACAAAGACTTGAACATATCATTTCTCAATTTAATGTGACCTAAAAAGCCTCTTTTTAAGAAAATTGAAATATCACATGATCATCATCAAATCTTATCATGTATCCATTCATCATGAATGAAAATCACTAATCACAGCCAACCCACGTGTGATACCAAATCACCGGCGATCCCATATCTCAAAAGTGGGGCCAACCCACGGTGGTGTTAACCAGGGGACGAGTCGCTATGAGGTGCCAAACCTCCGTGTCCGAAGACATGAATGTGATACCAAATCTTTGGTGGTGCCAAACCACCGGTGGTGCTAAACCACGGTGACCGAAGTCACGAATCATCAAGTTGTGGGGCCAACCCGTGTGATACCAAATCACCGGCGACGATCCCATATCTCAAAAGTGGGGCCAACCCACGGTGGTATTAACCACGAGGACGAGTCGCTATGAGGTGCCAAACCTCCGTGTCCAAGACACGAAGGTTATCAATATTTCACAAGTTTAACTTATGCAGATGTCATGTATGAACATATATCAAATATAAGTATCAAGAATTACCATCATAATATAGACAAAAACAACGTAATCATGCTAATTCACGTAATTTTACCTACCGTATTTTCGTAATTTATCCACCAAGGGTATTTTCATAATTTACCCACCAAGGGTATTTTTGTAATTTACCCACAAAGGGTATTTTGTAATTTCTAATTTACCTACCTAGGTATTTTTGTAATTTACCCACCAAGGGTATTTTGTAATTTACCCACCATAATCTACCTACCAAGGGTATTTTTATAATTTACCCACCAAGGGTATTTTCGTAATTTTGTACCGAATGGCCTTTCTAAAGGTGCAAGGTCGCCTTGAGTGACTCAACTACCAGTCTAACACAAACGTATATAAGTTCCACCTAGTCTAGTTCACTATATACTATATCATCATACAATTTATTCCAATTGGGCCTATGGGCCCATTGGGCCCTTGCAGCCCAAGCAATTTCAACCCACAAGAATACTAACGATGGCCTCAACTATCGTTAAAGCCCCACACGCGCGCCGCACGTCAGGTAACTACTATTAACGACTCAAGCACTTGGCATTTGCCGCTTCTACAAAGAGTTACACACCGATAGGACTCGGTGCTAAATCAGCTGCGACCACTCCCGTGCCCAACGCCCACTAAGGTATGTTAACCCTTCTGGCATGCTCTTTATATAGCTAGCTCTTCACCTTCATTCCTTGTATCTTTCCGATGGGATCCTCGTCACAAGAGAGTTTAAATTCAATGAAACTCTTACCATCCACTCATAAAATAAATACTCCTTGCTTCTCATGAGATTCAACCCGGGCTCCCTTATAACATAATCCATGCTACTTTACCAACTATGAAACCATGCAATTAAATATAACCCTATGGCCAAGGTCTAAATTCATTTAATAAAATAATAAAAAGGAATGCAAACGCTACAACTAGAACCTTGGACCTCCTTCCTTCCTTGTGGCCACTTTGCCACTACACCACACACACCACTTGTGTCATTTTCCTCCACATTTTATTCTTAAGGCCTACCCGCCAACCTCAAGGTTTTTTTCATACATATATTTGATCTAGGGTGAAGCCCCTAACCTTCCAAAATCACTTATCTAAAAGGTCCAACTTCAAGCCGATCTCCTATTCTCCAAAAAAATTTTAAACGCTACTACGCCTAAGGCCCATTGGGCTCAATATCCTCAATATAGTCTTACATACTGTACTACTCGTGACATAGTCACTTACTTTCTTGTTTTTAACGTACCCGTTGAACCACTCGAAATGCTAAATGATACTCAGGAATCTCATACATATAGTGCCGTATCAACGCATATCCTCAATATAGTCTTACATGAAACATCATATCAACGCCATGTCCCTGACATGGCCTTATACGAAATCACATACCGAACTCATTTCTTATGAATTTCGCATATGTACCTGTATCACTCCATCACATAACTTTAGCCCTTTTTCCATCTTTAACAAAAACTTTAATTTCTTTACCCCATTAAACCACTTGGAATATCTAAGGATACTCAAAAATTTTCATGCACATAGTAAGATGCCAATGTCATATCCCAGATATGGTCTTACATCGGATCACATGTCGATGCCATGTCCCAGACATGGTCTTACACGATTTCATACTGAAGCCAGGTCCCAGACGTGGTCTTACACGGAATCACTATTCGATGCCAATGCCATATCCCAAATATGGTCTTACACGGGATCTCAATTTGGTGTGGAGGCAATATCCCAGATATGGTCTTATACGAGACCTCAGTAACCTTAGTGTCATGATATTTGTATTCTATCCATTCCTAAGGTTTAATCGGGGATTTTCATTCTTCGACATTTCATCAAAATTGTCATTAATCAATTTTATAGAGACAACATACAATTCATGTAATATCAAAATATTAAAATACATAACATAAGGTTGTATTATTTACACACAAACTTACCTCGATACCAAAATGGTAAAAAGTGACCTAATCGTTAATTTCTCTCTTTTTCCCCTATTCTATGTCTGAACCTCGTTTTCTTTGATCTATAACATCACATTTAGCTTAATTATTAGTCACATTATTCATTGTGACCCAAAAATCATACTATGGAAAAATTACATTTTTGCCCCTAAATTTTGTCATATTTACACTTTTGCCCCTAGGCTTGTAAAAATGATTTTTATTCGATTTCCTTGTATTTTAGGCCTATCCAAACTATTTTCATAACTATATCAGTCCACAATTTGCATTCATTTACACATTTTCATACAGTTTTCAACTTTTTACAAATTAGTCCCTTTTTTACGATTTCATCGAAAATCACTTAGTAAAAGTCGTTTACTACACACCGAGCATTCATATTCTACCATTAGACATCAAAGCACATGTATGTCATCCATGGGTAAATTTTAAACACAAACTCTAGCTCAAAATAATGGTAGAAATAGCTAAACCGAGTTACGGGGATCTCAAAATGTAAAGAACATTAAAACCGGGGCTTGGATGCACTTACTATTGAGCTTGAAAGCTTGAAAACCCTAACCATGGCTTCCCTCATGCTAAACTCGGCCAAGGAATAAGATGGACAAAGGTTTTTGGCTTTTATTTTGTCTTTTAGTCTATTTAATTACCAAATTACCAAAATGCCCCTAACTTAAAAATATCCTATCTCACTTATCTCAAGTCCATTTTTGTCCAACTATTTAACCAATGGTCTAATTACCATTTAAGGACCTCCAATTTAAAATTTCATAGAAATTGGACACTTCTAACATGTGGAACTCAACTTTTGCACTATTTATAATTTAGTCCTTTGAGTAAATTGAGTGCCCAAACGTCAAAATTTTCAAACGAAATTTTCACGAAATATTTCCGTGAAATCGTAAACCATAAAAATATAATAAAAATAAGATTTTTCCTCATCAAATTTGTGGCCCCAAAACCACTGTTCTAACTAGGCCAAAAATCGGGCTGTTACAATTCTCCCCCTCTTTATGGATTTTCGTCCCCGAATATCTTACCAGAAGAAGTTGCTTTCAACTCTCCTGAAACACTTTCACTAATCTTCTCAAAATTACAAATCAATTTAATTTCATATATCTCTTTCCAATATCCTTTAAACTTTAGCACACAGTACGGGAGTACACAGTCAAAATCTGAACTACTCTTTTAGACTTATCATGGGTATAAAAACAAATTATTGTGCCAAAATGCAACTGCATACTCAGAGTTTCCTATGGCTTATCCCATAATTGTGAAGTAACCTCCGGATCTCTATCCGACATAATAGAACTGGCACTCTGCGTAATTGAATAACCTTAGAAACATATTACTCGGCTAATCTATCAAATAAGAAATATGTACATAATGAAATGATTATACGGATCTTTCTTTGTCAAATGATCAACCATAAACCAATTAACATCTTTCTTTTTGGGGATAATGATAATCCCGATATGAAATCTATGGTAACTCTATCTCATTATCACTCTCTTACCATCACTGACTATATTAGTCTTGCATATACTGGATTTCGGCTTACTTACTAGCAAATAGACATCTGAACATAAAGTCAAAAATATCATGATACATACTCAATCACCAGAACATCTACTCCTATAACTGCACATTTTATTATTCTTGGATGAATCGACGAGCTACTACTGAGTCTCGTACAAAACTTCTGTACGAAGTCTAGGTTACCCAATATGCGAACTCTATCTCAGAACAATAATAATAACAGGAATCAGGTCCAACCTGAAATTTGGAATAGAAAGTCGTTTCACACTGTATTCGTTTAGTTCACCACTCTCTATCACATCTCTGAGCTTTTCAATTCACAAAGAATGAATCGCTTAAGCTTTTAACTTAGCTAGTACTAGTCCATCATCAAATGAGATCAATCAAGTAACCAGTACTCACAAAAATAAACAAAGATTTTCCATTCAAGCATCTATAACCATACTTGCTTTCTAAAAGGTAAGTCGATAATTACTCCCAGTCTTTTAACATCTCAAAACATTCATGTTGTCTTAGTTTCAGATCTTTTTGCGACATTAGATACTTTAACCCATTAGGATTAGGAAGCATATGACACTTTTCGCTGAACATACGAAATCATCCAGTTCACAACACAGATATAAAAGTGGTCGTCTCTATTTAAACATTAGTCAAACAGTTCTTTTTCATGTGACTTTAATCGTCTGAATGTGCAAACTACTTCTTTACATTCTTGTATTAAAACATATTCTGATCTGTTCAATATTACATCATTGAAAAATCACAATTTCTTACTCAATTCAAACTAAACTCAGAACTAGAGCTTCGGTTAATAATACTTTCAACTATTTAGAACTTTGCTAACATGCATAGATCATTCAAATTTTCATAAATGTGATGACTTTATCAATCGATATAGCTTTAACTCATAATAACATCATTCGATTAGAACAATCCAATAGGCATATCTCTATCATACTTTCTAGAATATAATTTCTTCATCCAGACTATCCATCTATATACTCGTGAATGTACAAAATTCATTACTATACTTGAGGATACTTTAAATACACATAACTCAATTAAATCAAATAGCCGAGACTAGCTTTTTCTTTATTTGTGACATTGCATAATCTATGTAATCTTTAAAACATTCTGGTATTTCTTCTAAAGCTGTTTTCACTTTCCAACTATTCTCATCTCTGTATACATTACTAATTATTTCATTACTGAACTCTTTAGTTTCATACTTATGAACTTATTCAACATGGTTCTCATAAAATTTTGTCATAAAACATTATTGGTAAGGGGGTGAGGTCGTAAAACCTCTAAATTGACCCTCATAAATACACACATATGACTTAGCATTCATCATTTTCGTAATATCATCATAAACACATAATTCACTTCAGACAATTTAATATACTTATTCATTTTACGAACGTTTTCTATACTTATTCATTTTACGAACGTTTTCTATCATCCTCAATTTTAAATAATGAATTTACTTACTAACATTTGCCAAATTAGAGAACGCCTTATGGGCTTGAGTACGTCGTTTACTTGATGCCATAGTCCGACTATGGTCTTACACGTACACATATGTACTGTCATGGTCCAACATGGTCTTACGTCCACAATGCCATAACCAAGTTATGGTCTTTTCACTGAAATGCCATAGCCTAGCTATGGTCTTACATTCCATACTTTCCCATGGTCCAACCATGGTCATATCCATCAATTCATCATTAAACGATCGCACTCATTTCCTTTCTAAGTTTCATCTCACCACAAACACATTTCAATCATCTCAATATCATTTATCAGAATTATCAAAAATAGCTCGGTTGGAAGCCATCTCTGTCTTAACAAAACAATTTCGTTAGAGCCGAGAGATATCACACTATCACGAGTAGTAATATGGCATGTATAGCTAGACTCACATACTCTAGGTTAGTCCGAGAATCGACTAAACCATAGCTCTAATACCACTAAATGTAACACCTCTTACTCGTGTTTGACGCCTGGACAGGATACGAGGCATTACCAAACTTAAACAAAAATATTTATACAAAATCGAGCTATAAAATTTCATTCAATTTAAAATTTCTCATTCACATGCAAATCACCCCATATATGGGCCCACGAGGCCCAAAACATACATTAGGAACTATTCGGGACTAAATCGAGAACATAAGAAACTTTAAGAAGATTTAGAAATTTTTTCATTAAATCAGGGGTCACACGCCCGTGTGGCTTAGGACATGCCCATGTGGGTAGGTCGTGCAGTCACACACGCCCATGTCCTTAGCCTGTGTAACTCTCTATTTATGACGTCATCAACAAAATAGGGTCACACGGCCAAGTCACATTCCCGTGTGCTTAGGCCGTGTGGCGAATTAAATTCTGAGAAATAGATACAGACTTCACACACCCTGGGCACATGCCCATGTCCTGGGGTCGTGTCCTCCACACGGCTGAGACACACGGTCGTATCTCTACCCGTGTGACCAAGAAAATGGCTATTTACCAAAACATTTGGCATCCTTAATTGCACATACTTAAACACAACTTCAATGGCATCTTTCATGGCATAACTGAGCACTTAAACATCATCAAACAAGTCATGATCCTAACGAATTCGTATAACCTTATTCATGCATAAGACACCATACTTTGCCTAGCTTAAACTTATCAAATTTTCATGCCATGATTATCATTAACACACCCTCAATCCATCCATACCAAACACTCATAACCACAACACATGAAACCTTTAGTATAAGTACACATATATAAATAGGCATTACAACTCATTAACCAATATGAGCCACCTCTCATGGTCATATACAAAATGAATCATATAATCATTATGAACTAACACATTTGGCCAAATCAAATGACACATACACAGTTGACTAAGTCCCTATACATGCCATAAACTCAAAGGGGTTTTGCATTCACTTATACCCAACATGATAGCTTGATAGTGTGACAGCATCTCCGGCGATCTCCAACTCGAGCTAGCATAAAACCCGATAAGATATGAGAAAGGAAAGGGAGGAAGCTACAAAGCTTAGTAAGTACGTATGTAAATAATAAACAATTGATTACCATGCTTTTAACAATCCTTATTATAAGCTCTCAAGATAATGCCATTATTATTGCATAAAATTTCACAATTCATTTATGTTCATCTTGAGTTATCTACTTGATTTACAGTCACTAAATTATTTTTATCCAGAGATACGGAACTCCAAATTAAGATCCACTATTTTTCCTTGAAACTAGACTCACATATCTTCTTACCATAGGATTTCTAGAATTTTTGGTTCATCCAATCAGTACAATTTATTCCTTAAAGTATCCCCTATTTCACTGTTCAACAGTTCTGACCCCTCTTCACTAAAAAATTATTTTCTCATTGTACAGAACTCAAATAATGTTTCCATTTTTCTCTTGAAAATAGGCTCATCAAGAAATTCGAGTATTTAAATTTTATCCCTTGATTATTTTTGTACAAGTTTTAATGAATTTCTCGAGTCAGAATAGGGGATTCCGAAATCATTCTAACTCGGTCTCACAAAAATTCAAATATCTCAGAATATGAGATTCTTTTGCTTGCACCGCTTCTTTTACGTGAAAATAGGCTCAATAAGATTTAATTTCATATCTTAATCAACCACTAATTCGATTTCCACCATTTTTAGTGTTTTTTCGAAGTGATATAGCTGTTGCAGTCCAAACTATTTTATTGCTAAATTTACTCTATCATGTTTTCTTTGTACTAATTCTCATTACACACATATAATACCAAAATATACCGATGGTTAGCCACTCCAATAACTAATCATTATCAATTATTTATAAGTCATTCATTGGCCAATTTAATCTATACATCAACAACAAAGACTTGAACATATCATTTCTCAATTTAATTTGGCCTAAAAGCCTCACACATGATCATCATCAAATCTTATCATGTATCCATTAATCATGAATGTAAATAACTAATCACAAGGTTATCAATATTTCACAATTATAACTTATTCGTGTACATTCTTCTCAAGAATTCATCATATACCGAATTCACTTCACGTGAGTTCTATGTACATACCTGTACTACTCGTGACATAGTCACTTACTTTCTCATTTTTAACGTACCCATTGAACCACTCGGAGTGCTAAAAGATACTTGGGAATCTCATACATATAGTACTGTATCAACGCCATATACTCGATATGGTCTTACATGAAACATCATATCGACGCCATGTCCCTGACATGGTCTTATATGAACTCACATGCTTAACTCATTTCTTATTAATTTCACATATGTACCTGTATCACTCCATCACATAACTTTAGCCATTTTTCCATCTTTAACAAAAACTTTAATATCTTTACCCCATTGACCACTTGGAATATCTAAGGATCCTCGAAAATTTTCATGCATGTAGTAAGATGCCAATGTCATATCCCAGATATGGTCTTACATGGGATCACATGTCGATGCATGTCCTAGACATGGTCTTACACGATTTCATACCGAAGCCAGGTCCCAGACGTGGTCTTACACGGAATCACTATCCAATGCCGATGCGAATGCCATATCCCAGATATGGTCTTACACGAGATCTCAATTTGGTGCGGAGGCCATATCCCAGATATGGTCTTATGAGGGACCTCAGTAACCTTAGTGTCATGACATTTGTATCTATCCATTCCTAAGGTTTAATCGGGGATTTTCATTCTTCGACATTTTGTCAAAATTGTCATTAATCAATTTCATAGAGACAATATAAAATTCATGTAGTATCAAAATATTAAAATATATAACATAAGGTTGTATTATTTACACACAAACTTACCTCGATACCAAAATGGTAAAAAGTGACCTAATCGTCAATTTCTCTCTTTTTCCCTCGTTCTAGGTCCGAACCTTGTTTTCTTTGATCTATAACATCACATTTAGCTTACTTATTAGTCACATTATTCATTGTGACCCAAAAATCATACTATGGAAAAATTACATTTTTCCCCTAAACTTTGTCATATTTACACTTTCGCTCCTAGGCTAGTAAAATGATTTTTATTTGATTTCCTTGTATTTTTGGCCTAGCCAAACCATTTTCATAACTATATCAGTTCAAAATTTGCATTCCTTCACACATTTTTCATACATTTTTCAACTTTTTACAAATTAGTCCCTTTTTGTGATTTCATCAAAAATCACTTAGTAAAAGTCGTTTACTACACATCGAGCATTCATATTCTACCATTATACATCAAATCACATGCATGTCATCCATGGGTAAATTTTTAAACACAAACTCTAGCTGAAAATAATGGTAGAAATAGCTAAACCGAGTTATAGGAATCTTAAAAATGTAAAGAACATTAAAACTGGGGCTTTGATGCACTTGCTATTGAGCTTGAAAGCTAAAAAAACCTAGCCATGGCTTCCCCCATGCTAAATTCAGCCAAGGAAGAAGATGGACAAAGGTTTTTGGCTTTTATTTTGTTTTTAGTCCATTACCAAATTACCAAAATGCCCCTAACTTAAAAAATCCTATGTCACTTATCACATGTTCATTTTTGTCCAAATATTTAACCAATGGTCTAATTACCATTTAAGGACCTCCAATTTAAAATTTCATAGAAATTGGACACTTCTAACATGTGGAACTCAAGTTTTGCACTATTTACAATTTAGTCCTTTTGACTAAATTGAGTGCCCAAACGTCAAAATTTTTGAACGAAATTTTCACGGAATCTTTATGTGAATTCTTAGACCATAAAATATAATAAAAATAAGATTTTTCCTCGTTGAATTTGTGACCCCAAAACCATTGTTCAGACTAGGCCCAAAATCGGGCTGTTACAAGTTTAAAACGTATCCGTAAGTACAAACTATGTTTCTTTTTATGCTCAAAATGGCTTTTCCACTTATGAAAGTTACCAAGCCACGCGAACAAAGATGGAAGTTTGGTAAAGAAATCCAGTGAATTAGGCATGTTGAACCATTGTTTATACTTTAGAGTATCTGCAACTTAACAAACTTTAGCTACATGTTTAAAACATTTACATAAGAACTAAAAATGAATGTTGTGCTCATTGCGGTCCATGCAAGACTTGAGCAATTAACTATCAATTCTGTACTAATGGTAGATGCAAGCGCTTCACATAGTTCAATCATGTTAGAATATATCAACAAAATCTCAACTATCAAAACCTTTAAAATTCAACAAAAACATGCAAAGTGATTTAGCAGTACACTTTCTCACTTCCATGCCCACTTTCAAGAATTCAAACTGAAACTTACCATAACTCAAATCTAACCTTATATTCATACTTAAGAACTTAAAACTAAACTAAAAACATTGAATTCTCTATTGAAAACTCAGCTTTTCCTCTCTTAGACAACAAGAAATCTCATTAGCACGGTAAATCTAACTTGAAAAACAACAAGAAATCCTAGAAATCTCGACTCTCTCTAACCCAACGAACATGAGCATAGTTTTAAAAATGAGGAAATCATTAGAAATTAAGTTTCATGGATAGAAAAATCATTAAATTAAGTTACATCATCATTGCCTAGCTAGATTTTCTAGAAATCAAAGTCAAGAGCAATCAAGAAATCGATCTCCCTTCATTTCCATATTCTTACAAAAATAGAAAAAAGAATGGAAAATCATGTTTTGATCTTAAAAACATATAAAATATTTCTAGAAATAAAACTTTTCAAGATTGATTGATATGAATCAAAAGCTTAAAAAAATTATTGACAGATTTGAGAGAAATTTTAAAAGAAAATGTAGAGCAAATTGTGTTTGTGAAATGAAATGGTTGTTCAATATTTCAAAAACAAACTCTAATTTTCCATGGCATTAAAAAAATTTTGAATTTTGAATTTTGAATTTTGAATTTTAAATTTTATTACAGAACACAGTTTTGAAGAAAACCAGATCTTTGAAATAAAACATAATCCCTGAGGTAATGCTCAATTATGTTATAAAAAAGAAATAAAATCCCATTTCCAATTTCATATATCATGAACAGCCACAATAGATCTTGTGTTTGCCAAACATCATCCATTTCCAATTTCTACCAAATCAAATCCCATCCAGAAAGTAGAATAAAATTATTCGATTTCCATAAAAAAAAGACCCATTAACTATCTACATCTGTACAAAAAAGATTCAACTAATTCAATAAACTAGAAGAGAAAAATAGCATAGTTGGAAAAATCAGCAAAAAAAAATCAAAGCATAGGATGGGATGGAATGGGATGGGAGAAAATGGAGGGATAGACGTACCGTTCAACTAAGATGTTGCCTTCAGAGTTGACGAATAAAACCGCTAGAATCATGGCGATGTATCTCCCTCCCTCAAATACTTCCTTTTTCTCTTGAGGCAGGGAGACGGAGATTAGCTAAGTTGCTCCTGCTTTGTTCTGTGTCATCAATCGCCATTTTCCTTTCTTTATATAGCATTTAGTTCAGGTCAGATCAGATATTGGGTCAAATGGAATTTTGTATTGTTGTTATACCTTTAGCAGCGTTTAAGGAAAAACACCACTATTTCTTTACCTTTTACGGTGCTATCTTCATAAACGTCACTATAGAATGACTTATTGCGGCATTTTTCGTTTAGCACCACTAATGGTATATATTTTTGGCATTTTTAATACAAACACCATTAAAAGTTCAACCTTTATGACATTTTCGCTCCAAACGCCACTAAAAGCTTAATTTGCTATAATGGGGGCATCATGTATATTCATATCCTAGACGTAAATTAACTCATTTGTCAATGCTACTAAATTTAATCCTAATCTATTCAATCTAGATCTAAACCTTAGCTTCCTCTCCCAATACAAATCGAGATTGTAACACCCCAAACCCGGCCTATGCGTTTAAGACCAGACTTGGCATGCCACACAATTCGAACTTTCGTCCAGTCATCAATACTTTTAATGAAAACAATTCTTCATAACGATTTTGAAGATGGAGTTTATCAAAAATCGAGATTTATTGGAAAACCATGATTTTAAAACATGAGATTTTACAATTTGATTTTCAGATGAATAATTGGTTAAAATAAATTTATAAAAGAGTTTTCACGGAAATTTTATTTAGTAAGTGATATTTAAGAAAAACCTTTTTTATCGTAAGTTGAAGAAAACATTTATAAGAATTAAAAAACCCCATTTAAGTAACTAAGACATATTAAAATCCATCCACGAATAAAAATCCATAAAAATAATACCGAGGCCTTATTACATCATGGCGAAAAAGTACTTAAATAAAAATACTTAAAAGAAATTCAAAGTTTTTATAACTCATCATTCGTAGTATGGCCTCCACACGAAGTCATCCCCTACCAAGCCTCCATCAATTATTATTACCGAGAAGGGTAAGAAAATGGGGTGAGTTACTTAGAACTCAATGTGTAACCCACTTACCGTGTTCATCGGGCCAAAACCATTTAAGCAATTAGTGGGCTTGAGCCCATTTACAAATGTACAATAAAAAAATAGTGCATATGATATGTAATTCCCAACCAAGCCTAATTTCCATCTGCTACACACCACTGCATTACCAACCAACACACCTGTGGGGATCAAGTCAACCCACCCCGCCAACACACCAAAGAGTGCATTAAGCCAATTATAATATTTGTGGCGAGCCAATTGAACTAGATTTTTGGCAGCAGCTATTGTGTGTGAGTCTTGAACTAGATTTTTGGCAATGTGCCATTGTGACAGAGTCACCGAACTAGATTTTGACAATAGGCCATTCTTCTCTTCGTTAATTATCCCAACCCATGCAGTCATGTATATATATAGATAATGCATAACAATATATTCACAAGGTAAATTTCAACAAAAAGCCCATATTACAAGTTATCAATTTGGCCCATTAGTCAAAATAGCAAATTTTGGCCCATTTAACGATCTAGCAGACCTTGGCCCATTTAACACATGAGGCCCTTTTCACAATATTCTCACTTGGCCAATTTATCAAAATAATCATATGGCCCAAAATATCACTTTTTAACAAAATAACCCATTAAGGGAAAATCCGTAATTTTTTTCACAACCTTAATTCCGATTTCATGCATTCACACAAAAAGTGCTAATATACCGTATTTTCCAATTTTACCGAATTTACGATTTTTATTCTAACGCTTACGGTAAAATATAACCCATGAGATAAGAGTGAAGTTACACACCTGATTACAGTGAGAACTATACTTTCCCGCTCGTCGATATCTAAACACGCATCACGATGGATTAGAACACTAATACTTATTTGCAAAACTATTCTTAAAAATAAGCGTTCTAAACTTTTACCCTCGAAATTTTGAACAACTTCTATTTGTGGTTTCTCCCCGGTTGATTATTCGTTACCCGTTGAATATTCACGAACAAACAAAGGTTCAGGAGTATGAATGACTTCAAATAATTGATTTTCACCGGATGAGGGTCCACAACCCAGTGGAAAATCTCGGATTGCCAAAACAGCCCTTCGTTTGAATTAGGGGGATAGCGGAACCACCTCTCTTTCGAACACTATTCACCGCTCTTTTCAAACCTATTTTGTTTGCCTCCATTGACAAAAGATTATTAGTCCAACTTATTAAATCGGAAGATTAAAACTAAATGTCTTAAGACAAAATCGGCTTACCATAAAAATATCTTTGCGCTCACGGTATGATAATCGAACGTTAACGTCCCTAAGATAGAATCGATTAATAATTCACCTTCGACGAAATAACGAAATAATTTGAAAGTCCTCGATAGAAATCCTTACCTTAACACTTCGATTCGATTTCTAGCGAGTCACTATGATTACGAATACTCCGAGTTCAGCCTTCTCTAAAAACTATTAAGATGAATAGGATTGTTTAAAGGAAGAATAAGGAATGCTATTTTTCGGTCAAAAGACTTTCTTAAACAATATGTATATTCGGCCAAAGGTAAAGAAGAAGAAAATAAAGAAATGAAAAAGGTTCTTACCACTTGGTTGAAATGAAAGTTGAAAGAATGATTGTCAAGAGAAAAGAAATATGTGAGGAAAAGGTTCGGCTAAGAAAACAATTTTGATGGATAAGATGCTAGCAACATTCGGCCATGGAGAAAAGTAGAAGAGAGAAAATGTGTTTCGAGTTTTCAAGGATGAATAAGAAACAAAGGGAGGGATTTGGAACAAGAGAGCATTCGGCCAAAGAGTAGAAAAGAAAGAAAAGAAAAGAAAAAAGATGGCCTTTGTGCTATGGTGATTTCGGCACTAGAGAGGAAGAGCTTGAGAGATTAGGCAAAATTTGAGACCAAATGGTCAAAAAAAATGACCAAAGGAAGAAAATCAAGAATTCTCACAATGCACCATTTGCATTCGGTTATGGAGAGAAAAAATGAGAAGAAAGTTTTGTGAAAAGAAACACCAAAATGACCAAATGGGATTACACACTAACTACACATCCTTACCAAAGTCTACCACAAAAATTTGGCCACCCCCTAGTCCATAAAACCGTCCATGTTCATAGACATAGTTGGCCATTCAATAGTTTCCAAAACATCTCCCATGATTCAAGCCTTATGTCCTCCCTTGATGCCTTTTTCAAAAGATTATTTTCCTTAAGTTTTTTTTTTTACCTTTTTCCTTTAGTCTTCTTACCATAATATTTGAAATCCAACTCATCCTAAACCTTATCCATAACCAACACTATGGAAGAGGAAACAAAAAAAACAAAACTCACATGTTCAACAAGGGATTCGAACCTCTTCCCTCTAAGCATGCTTATGGCGCCAACTCCACCTTGCTACTAGTTCATCTTATGTAAACTTTTACCAATTAAATTCCCTTAAACATCAGAGTCACTTGTTCCACTTCAATAAAGTACTCACTACTAAAATTTATTCTAATACCGAATAAATCCCAAGCCTTCTCAAGACTATACAAGCACACAAATTTAATCATTCAGAAGTTAAGCACCAAAAACATGCAACATATCGATACTCATATTTTTAGGATGTTACAGAGATTATCAAATTAATACAACTTGGTGGTCAGACAAACAAATTAAATAAGCATGAAACTTATAAATAATTAACAAAGATAGAAACAATTAAAGAGAAAATATTTAATTAACTAAAAGAATAGGATCCATCACTATTTCAAGAAAATAGAATTTACTTCATGTTGAGAGAAAATATCACAAGCAGAAATTTAAAACAAACTTGTATTGAGAAAAAGTATAAAGAAAACAATCAAGAGATAAAAATGATTATCAAACTAATGTTGAGCACTCTGGATCTCTTTTTCTTCTTGTTTTTACAAGCTTCAAGTTCCCCTTGGTGTGAGAGAATTGTTCCTTCACCTCCAAGTTGATTTCTTCCTCTTTTTCCCCTTTTTTCCCTTAAATCATGTCACCTCTTATTTTTAGGGTTTTAGTGTAACACCCTTAACCCATATCTATCGCCAGAATAGGGATTCGGAGCATTTCTTGAATTTATAGATCATTTAGTAGAAATTTCACTTCATATAACATTCATACTTAAAATCAATCAAATTTAGTCATAATTTCCCTTATGTGAGCCATCGAGGCCTAAAATATACATTAGAAACATATCGGGACTAAATCAAAAACTCAAAAAAAATTTCAAAAATATTTAAAATTTTCAACACTGTAAGGGTCACACGGCCGTGTGGCCAGGTCGGTAGCTCACACAGCCAAGAGACACACCCGTGTCTTAGGCCGTGTGGGTATTCTGTTGTGCATAAATTAGAAGATGCAGTGGACGCACGGCTGTGTCATCTGGCTGTGTGTCATACATGGCTGAGACACACGCCCGTGTCTCTACCCGTGTGGACGAAATAGACCATTTTTCCTAGCCTCATTTCTTACCCAACTTGTCATCAAACTAACCAAACATTTTAGAACATCATCATTATAAGGTAATTTTTGTATATACCAAAATACCAAAACACATATAGGCTAATATTTAATCAAAATAACCTATACATGCCATTATAACTAGAATCAGATTATCCAAAATTACCAATAGAATCGATGGATAGTGTGATATAGCTCCGACAAGCTTCCAACCCATTCGAGCTTCCGATTATATGTAAGGTAAATAAAAACAAATACGTAAGCAATGAATGTTTAGTAAGCTCGTATAATCTTTGATCAAAATACTTCTTTTCAAATATTAAATTTATACATATCAAGAATAATTCATTATTGATACCACAATACTCATAAAGTTATATTTAACAACTCACTAATTGAATAATCTATAGTATCACTTATACATATTATTCCTAGCATGGTAGGATTTTAAACAACTTTAACTGTTCCAAATTTCTTTATTTTCATTTGTGTTTCTTTACTTTCCACATTCATACCGTATGCATAACACACCAGTCATAAGCATATCATTCCATCATAGCTATAAGCTAGTGCATTTAAACATAAACCTTTTTCGAATTAATCACATGATAAATCATTTCATAAGAAATTGTATAACTTAAACCTTACCACTATTTCATAAGCATAAGCATATTTTCATCTGAGCACTTACCATTTCAATTCAACCAGTAGTTTGGCACTTGCCTAAGCGTCAAGCAACAACACTAGTTAGCGTACTTGCACATAGTATATATATAAATTTAACATTGATAAACTTATTTTCTCGACATGTCACACTTAAATTTATTATTCGTCTCAACATACATAATTTCCTTGTATCAACATATCAAATATAGTCACATATTTACATGTTATGATACATACCATTCTCTTGCCGTTTCTTCATAAACATATATCATTCATTTCATTATATCAATATTTCATATACCATCATTTTATCAATTTTGTGTATATTTATTCGAAACAGTTCATAATCATGAATATACAAAATTATCAGGCAAGTTTCAAACACATGTATTTTCCATGTCATGTTTCAATATATCAAATAAATATCATTTCCATGTATTTCAAGGATATTTGAGAAATAAATTATATTAAACTCATATTTTCTCACATCAGGAGTTTTGTCCGTTGAATCATTGAAATATCGATGGATACCCAGGTCATACATGAGGTATACAAATCAGTGATCCATCAATTCATATTTAGGGGTACCGATAAGGGCACATATTCAAGAAGCACTCTCTCGAGCCATATAACAGGATGCTTATGTGAGCCATGTAATAGGATGCTTATCCGGGCTATATCAGGAAACTCATAAGAGTTTAAAACAGGAAGCTCATTGAGCTTAACAGGTAACTCCAAAGAGTTAATATTAGGGAGCTCCGAATAGCCATTTAACAGGAAGTTCAAGCGAGCCATGTCAGGAAACTCATAAGAGCCTATATCAGGATGCTCATAAAGAGTTGCGTTTGTGTCCACAATATATGTAGGATCACAACCGATCATGTAATAGGACGCTCAAGAGCTGCGATAACATGTAGGATCATTACCGATCAGGATGCTCGCAGGAACCATATAACAGGAAGCTCAAGAGGGCTTATAACAGGATGCTCGTCTGAGCTATAATGTGTCCACAACATTTGCAGGACCACAATCAACACGGGAAATTATGTATCCATCGAATTTCATTATACAAACGGAACTTAATATTTATCTAGCCTTTTTAAGCATGTAATCAACTTTATATTAATAATATTTACATAATTCACACAAACAACTGCAATATCCAGGATTTAGGGGTTATGCATTTTAACTCCAATGTATGTAGTAGTGTACTTGTGTGTTGTTTGTATGTGATTGGGGGCTTTGAAAACCTTGGGGTGTAGGCAGGAACCTTAGAAAAATGTTTGACTTTAAGCTGATAGGGGGAAGAGCTAGGGAGCTAGGCCTTAAGAAAAGGTGTGTGTGGGTTATGACACAAGAATCCGATTGGTAAAGTGGCAAGGGAGGCGCCACTTGGAGCACGGAGCAGTGACGCCTCAGGGAGTATGAAGAGACCTAGGTTCGAGCAGCACGGGTAGTGTTTTGGGCTTTTATTTTTCGGCAAGGAAGTGTAGTGGTGGACGGCACAAGGACTCTGAAGGAATGAGTATTGGACTTGGTCAAATTCATTTGAATGGGCGGCTAAGAGAGTGGATGAGAGGTGGACTCATTCAAACTCTTTGAATGAGAGGTGGAGAGGAAAAGTAGGAGGAAAAGAAGGGATTTGGGAAGAGGGAGAGTTGGCCAGCCAAGGGACTTCTATGATGACCATTTCGGTCATGTAGGTAGGGGGAGAAGCCGAATATGCTTAGAAAGGTTTAGGCACTTTGTTGTGCGATTTCTTCTTCCTAAAAGCCTTTCTGTTCTTTTCTTTTGTGATCGAAAATCGAAATTGGAGACCACTCGTGCACCTTTCTTCTCCTTTCAGTTTGTTCTCTTTCTCCTTCATCTACTAAAAGCCGAATCCAACAAGCACCCTAGCCAAATCTTTAAGTCTCATTTCATCACTTTTCCATAGCTCTTCGATTGAGTTCTCTCCATATTTCCTTGAAGTCGAATCCTTGATTAAGCCATACCACCATTCTTTTCTTCCTCTTTCTCACCAAAGCTGAACCACACCAACTTTCAATCTCTTTTCTTCTTCTTCTCATGATTTCCTCTATCATTAAAAAGTCAAAAACACATTTGACCATAGCCGATTGCATCTTTAACCTTTGAAGCTGCTTTATCCACTAGATCAAAAGCCGAATCCACATCTAGTTGTTATTGCTTTCTAAACCAAAAAGATTTATTGCATCTCTACTCTTTGAAATCGATCCACTTGTTCTTAAAAGTCGATCAACCTTCTTTGGTGGCCGAATCTCTCTGTGTTCCAAGTAAAGGTGTTCAATCGATTTCGGTAAGGGCTAACTGTTAGTTGAGTTCTCTTCTTTTTCCTTTGGTTAGCCAAAAATCAAAGACTCTAATCCATTTTATTCTTTTGGCCAAAACCATGAAGGTGGGTTCGGAATCTTTGTAGTCAACGAGTAGAAGGAGACCTTTCGGGATTTGGATATCCAAGGTAAGCAGAATGTAACATTTGGTCAAGGGCCATTCTTATAGATCTTATGCAATAATCCGAATCTGACATAAGTTATGTAGGTATTTTGACATCTTCAAGGGCAAACGATAGTTTCGGGATTTAGGTAAGTGAGGTAAGGGATAGTGATATTCGGCCAAAGGCCATAATCTCTATTAGCCGATTTCTCATAAAGGGTTGTGTAGGTACTTAATCAATTCACGAAGCAAAAGCGAAAGTTTTAGTATTCGTCGATCTAGCCAATCAAAGGAGGGGTTGGAAACGTAGTTCCTACCCTAGATTCGTAAACACTCGGTTTCTCAGACGTGATTGGCCACGGGTTGTGGGCAAGATCGAAAAGGGATAAGCGGATCATTGTTATCCTCGCTAGCGAGTGTTCAAACACCCACACCCTACCACGAGAATGGATGGATCGGTATGTTCCTCAAGTAACCCGATTCAAATTCATTCGAATACTTTGAAAAGCGTGAGTTTTGGAAGATAGCTCGTTGTGGGTTGGGCTTGAGTTGAAAACAAATTTATTTTTATAACAAAACCCATTTGCTTCAAGTGACAAAATATTTAAACTTATTTCATACTAAGTGGGCTTACTCTTTATAAAGCCCTAAACTCATAACATAGTAATTATAGTAGAAATAAAAAAATTCTCAAGCAAAACCATGAAGGTGGGTTTGAATCAAAGACTCTAATCCATTTTATTCTTTTGGCCAAAACCATGAAGGTGGGTTCGAAT
The DNA here is from genome assembly GCA_025506655.1 of Gossypium rotundifolium. Lineage (NCBI taxonomy): Eukaryota > Viridiplantae > Streptophyta > Magnoliopsida > Malvales > Malvaceae > Gossypium > Gossypium rotundifolium. The sequence goes on from CP106734.1 coordinate 134,000,067, forward strand.
CTTTGTAGTCAACGAGTAGAAGGAGACCTTTCGGGATTTGGATATCCAAGGTAAGCAGAATGTAACATTTGGTCAAGGGCCATTCTTATAGATCTTATGCAATAATCCGAATCTGACATAAGTTATGTAGGTATTTTGACATCTTCAAGGGCAAACGATAGTTTCGGGATTTAGGTAAGTGAGGTAAGGGATAGTGATATTCGGCCAAAGGCCATAATCTCTATTAGCCGATTTCTCATAAAAGGGTTGTGTAGGTACTTAATCAATTCCTGAAGCAAAAGCCGAAAGTTTTAGTATTCTGTCGATCTAGCCAATCAAAGGAGGGGGTTGGAAACGTAGTTCCTACCCCTAGATTCAGAAACACTCAGTTTCTACTGTACGTGATTGGCCACCGGGTTGTGGGCCAGCATCGAAAAGGGATAAGCAGATCGCTGTTATCCCTGCTAGCGAGAGTGTCTGAAACACCCCACACCCGGCCCACGAGAATGGACTGGATCTGGTATGTTCCTCGAAGTAACCCGGTTCAAATTCATTCAATACTTTGAAAATCGTGAGTTTTGGAAGATAGCTCGTTGTGGGTTGGGCTTGAGTTGAAAACAAATTTATTTTTATAACAAAAACCCATTTGCTTCAAGTGACAAAATATTTAAACTTATTTCATACTAAGTGGGCTTACTCTTTATAAAGCCCTAAACTCATAACATAGTAATTATAGTAGAAATAAAAAAAATTCCTGAAGCAAAACCATGAAGGTGGGTTCGGAATCAAAGACTCTAATCCATTTTATTCTTTTGGCCAAAACCATGAAGGTGGGTTCGGAATCTTTGTAGTCAACGAGTAGAAGGAGACCTTTCGGGATTTGGATATCCAAGGTAAGCAGAATGTAACATTTGGTCAAGGGCCATTCTTATAGATCTTATGCAATAATCCGAATCTGACATAAGTTATGTAGGTATTTTGACATCTTCAAGGGCAAACGATAGTTTTGGATTTAGGTAAGTGAGGTAAGGATAGTGATATTCGCCAAAGGCCATAATCTCTATTAGCCGATTTCTCATAAAAGGGTTGTGTAGGTACTTAATCAATTCTCAAGCAAAAGCGAAAGTTTTAGTATTCGTCGATCTAGCCAATCAAAGGAGGGGTTGGAAACGTAGTTCCTACCCTAGATTCGTAAACACTCGGTTTCATCAGACGTGATTGGCCACCGTGGCCAAGATCGAAAAGGGATAAGCGGATCATCGTTATCCTCGCTAGCGAGTGTCTCAAACACCCCACACCCTACCACGAGAATGGATGGATCGGTATGTTCCTCAAGTAACCGGTTCAAATTCATTCAATACTTTGAAAAGCGTGAGTTTTGGAAGATAGCTCGTTGTGGGTTGGGCTTGAGTTGAAAACAAATTTATTTTATAACAAAAACCCATTTGCTTCAAGTGACAAAATATTTAAACTTATTTCATACTAAGTGGGCTTACTCTTTATAAAGCCCTAAACTCATAACATAGTAATTATAGTAGAAATAAAAAATTTAAATCACGGTGGCCTTATTACATAAAATGAAACCCAAAATAATAAATTGTACAGTACTTTAAAATAAAATAAATATTCAAATTAAATTGAACTTCAAGTCGATCATGGCCACCACAAGTTCGCCGTCTGGTCCATTCCGCTCATCACCTGAAACATATTCCCACAACGGGGTGAGTCGATAGACTCAGTGTGTAACCAACACTAAACATAATAGAGATAGGCACACCATAAAAATCATATGCATATAAAAAAAATTCAAGATCATGATGCAAACCCGAACCCAAACCTATATGCCATCCGCTACACTCCACCCGTACCAACTTTGTACCTCGCATTGTGGGGACTACTAAGTCAACCCTCCTTCCGCTACACTCCATCGAAGGCGTCATTGCAATCGACGTGCTCATCGCCCATCGATAATATTGTGGCATAGCCACCATCGTAATGTAACCGGTTACCACTTAGTGAGACCAAGTCATCACATTCACTTAGTGAGACCGAAGTCATCACATTCACTTAGTGAGACCGAAGTCATCACTTTCACTTATAACGTTGGTGAGACCGTAGTCAACACCTTCTTCCCCTTTCACATAAATCCCGAATGCCCTAAATTATAAATATCATGCATAACATATTTTTATTTCACTTTCACATCACTTTTCACTTGTATAACATTTATTTTGAAATCCTAGTAGAAGTAGGAAAACATACCTGAATACTTTGTACCATAATATGGCACTTTAGCCACTTTCTTTCACTTTCACATTAACATATATAACATATTTAAACCATAAAATTATTAAGAATAGTGTGGAATACACACCTGATTTGTTTAGCGATTCCTTGAGATTTCGAAAGCAAGATCTAATGTTTAGACCCTTAATTCCTACATTTGGTTATCAAGTATTACTTAGCATAAATTCTATTTTGGCTATAATATCCAAATCCTAGTAGGATTTGTAAAGAGGCTTACCTTTGATGCCGATTTGATGTTTATTCAAATCCAAGAAACTTTGTTTTCCTTCACTTGATATTCGGCCAACCTTAAATCTCAACAAAAATTAGTTTTCGGCTTTTTAATAATTATAGATCTTATCTATGTAATCACACAACCTTGGCGAATACTTTCAAATGCTTACCTTATGGATTTTAAATCAAAACTTCACCTTCCCTTTTCCTTATAATCGGCCAACACCTAGATCTCTGAATAGGTTAGTTTTTGATCAATTTGATCTAATTGACTAAGATTTGGCCTTGGCCGAATGTATAGACTTACTTACCTTGAAGTTCTCAAATCCCGAAGTTGATCTTTATTTTTAATTCCTGCCGAAATCACTTGTTAGATTTGAACTATTATTCAATTATGGAAGGAACCTTTTTGCCGAATGCATGTTGATGTACTTACCTCGTTTTTGAATCCCGGATGATCTCTTTTAATATTCGGCTATGGCACTATTTGGGATCTCAAAGTTTTGGCTTTTGTGGAGGGATAGTAGAAGAAAAGAAAAAGAAAGGAAAAGAGATGGAGAGACCTTTGACAAGGAGGATTCGGCTAAAGAAAAAGAAAAAGTTGTTGTTGCTTTGATTAGGAGGTTTCGGCAAGAAGATGAAGAGAAGAGAATGGCTTTTACTTTTCTCTCTTTGGCCGAAACTATTAGTCTTAGAGTCCTTAAATCCTCCAACTCTTCGTTTGTGATAAGTTTTAATTTTATCAACTATGAAATTCCATCAAATCTCCTAATTAGCCAAAAGTTCTATTGAATAAAAATTCCTCTTCTTAGCTTCCTTGTGCCGTCCAACTCCCCATTCATGGAAGCAAAATAAAATTTCTTTTATTTGTTTCTAGATGACTCAAACTCGAGCCCAAAACCTCTTGCATTTGGGCCATTTCCTAGGGCCTTAGGTGGCATCTTCAGCACATTTCCAAGTCCGTTATTGGGTCAAATTTTATGTTCTTTATATTTTAGGGTCACTTGGCCCACGCTCCCCTTAGGGCTCTTAAATTCGACATTTGGGGTCATTTTAAGTTTCCAAAAATTTTCAGCATGACTCAGATTTTCCAAGTTTCCAAAATGTTTAGTTTCCTATTTTGGCTTGGTTTCCAAAATGTTTAGTTTCCTATTTTGGTTTGGTTTCCTAAATGTTTAGTTTCCTATTTTGGTTTGGTTTCCTAAATGTTCACTTTCCTAATTTACTTAGGTTTCCAAAAATGTCTAAGTTTCCAAAAATGTCTAAGTTTCCAAAAATGTCCATTTCCATTTCCATTTCCATTTTCATTTCCATTTCCATCTCCATTTTCATTTCCATTTTCATGCATTTCTAGGTTTCCAAAAGTATCAAAAATTTATTCATAGTACTTGAAACTTGTCATTTCATACAATTAAACTGGAAATGCATAGGCCCTATTCAGGATGTTACAGTGTCGTTCTCAGTGTTATGAGGTGTGTAACCCTACAATAATTTCCCGATAGATTAATAGTATTAATATTAAACATGTGATTATGAAAATACGAGTAACGTGGCTAAGAGTACCATTCAATGGTATAGTCCATTCAGGTATGTTACCCCCTTAATACTCAGTTAATAATATTATAAACATTGATATGGAATATGTGTGATTTCGTTATGACTTTGGGGTAAGGTACATTGCATGATATCTGAATAATATGTATGTTGCATGGGCATATGGGTGATAATGATAAGGGGAAGTGTTTCGATGGTTTTTACCATATTATCCGGTGACTTATGTCACATATTATGAATCCGGTGACTCCGTCACATTATCTAGTAGCTATGCCACGATTATAAGGGCGATGTGTAGTTGACTACAGTGACTGCCTTCGATGGTGTGTAGAGGATGGAGGGTTAATTTAGTAATCCCCACGGTGTGATTGGCAGGTACGGATGGTGTGTAGAGGTTGGATATCTAGGTGGGTTCGGGTTGCATCATTGTTTTATATACATGTGGTTTAATATGTTATGACATGGGCCTATGGCCAAATATGATTTTGGATAGGCTTTGCCCAAAACGTTGTAAGTAAGGCTATAATCGATTGGGTCTTGATGGTTGGCTGTTACACATTGAGTCTGTTGACTCACCCTTCGTGGGCTAACATTTTGCAGGTGATACATAGTGCGATGGATCGGGTCGGCAGGGACTATGTGGTGGCCATGCTCAACAAAATTTTGGGTTTTCGAATAATGGAACTCTTTTCATTTTTCTTTAGTACGATTTCTTTCGAGGTTTATTTGGTATTTTAAATTTGTAATAAGGCCACTACTTAACTGTTTAAGTTTATGTTTTAAGTTTTATATCCATACGATAATCAACGAACAAGTAATCAATTATTTTTTTTAAAGAAACTTCAAATGTTTTATCACCTACTCAACTTACGTTTTCAACCTAATGAGATCTAGAATCAGACAAGTCTTTTAATTTTTGAGATATGAAGCAAGTGTTTAAATGAAATACAAACCTGTTTTTATTAAAAACCGTCATATTTTATAAGAAGATGAAACAAGATAAAGCTAAGTTTTCTTAAGGAACATGTCAGATCCGGTCGGGGCTTGTGGGCCCAGTTTGGGGTGTTTCAATTTGGTATCAGTGCAAGGTTCAAAACTCGGCCGAGGGCTTTTGGGCCCAAAACATTTTTTTTGAAAGTGGGTTTTACTAAAAGATGATCAGGTTTTCTGGCATGGCACCTGTGTCTCCGACCCGAAGTCCACCAGGTAAGTACCCTTAATTATTGTATGATTTGTATGTGGGTATTATGGGATCGTAGATTAGTAGATTAAGAGCTATTAAACTCCAGGATTAGCTTACTCCAACACAAAATTACATAAAATTTAAAGACCAATCAAACAAACCTGTGAGTAAGTCGTCGAGTTAAGGGTGTGGCAACAGTTGTGCGCATGTCTAGGATTGGATTCAGGGGGAGCTTGGTATTTAAGTAGTCCTAGTGGCTCACCTCCTCTTCGCTCGAATCCTACCTGGTGCGTAGTGACGGTTCACCCTAACCAAGAGGACTTACCCACAGGCTAAATTCAATAATTAAAACCCGAAAGGGACTAGCTACACTGTTTTATAGAAACCCTAGTTTTAAAATCACCAAATTACCCCCTGACTTGCAAAAAACTACCTTAGATCTAAAAAAATTTCGAAGTACCCCGATTTGTGGAAATTACTAAAATACCCTCAGTTTATAAAATTACCATACTACCCTCAATTTTTACCAAAATATTCCTATTTTGCAAAAATACCAAAAACCCCTATTTTGCAAAATTACAAGATACCCTGATTTGAAAAATTACCAAAATACCCCCTATAAGACAAATTAAAAAATACCCCTGGGTTGGAACGGACGGAAATGCTCAAAGTGGTGAACATGTGTAGTAGATACTATTGAATGAATGTGATTCTCTGAATTAGGTAGAAGACTTGAAACGAAAACTTTGAATGACCGAAAGAACTACTGTCAAATGCCTTTACATAAAATTACTTGTGGGTAATCAGTGGAACAATAAGTAACGCATAAAATTTCTAAAACAGATAAGACGCAATGGTAGATATGAGTTCGAGGGGACGTGGTCGTAATGTGCATGGGTGTGGTAGAGGCAGAATGACCGTATCGGAACTAGTTAGGTCTGGTCAAGGGTCCGAGAATGAGATGCCACCACCACCATTCTTGGTGTTGAGTATCGAGATCGACGGGGATGATGCAAGATGCAGCGACGATCTGCGAGTTCTTGAGAGGGTGGCTGGAGTAAGTGGAGGTATGGGAGCTCAAAAATCTGTATCTGAGCGATTCCGAGCCAATGGAGCTGAGGTATTCTGAGGTGTATCTGGTGTGACGCCCAATACGGCTGAGTATTGGTTGGAGGCGACGGAGCGAATCATGGATGATTTGGATCTGACTGCTGAGGAGAAACTGAAATGGGTGGTGTCGCTCCTTCGGGATAAGTCATACCAGTGGTGGCTCACGGTACGGGATAGTGCTGCAGTGGATGATCTCACTTGGGAGTATTTCAAGGTGGCGTATCAGAAGAAGTATATTAGGTCTAGTTATATTAATGCACAGAGGAAGGCATTTTTGAGGCTGGTTCAGGTGAGTAAGTCCGTAGCGAAGTACGAGGTGGAATTCTTAAGGTTGAGCCGGTATGCTCGGGGTATCATGGCTATGGAGCATGAATGATGTGTCAGGTTTGAGGACGGACTGAGGGATGATCTGAGATTGCTGATTGCTCCACAGTAGGAGTAGGAGTTTACCGTGTTGGTAGAGAAGGCTAAGGTGGCCGAAGGGGTCAAGGAATCTATGAGACAGAATTCGGATAAGAATAGACAAAAGAGAGGTTTTGGATCATCGGGGTCATTCGGAGGTCTCCAGAAAAGACCTAGAGTTGATGGGCCGTGAGATCGATAGGTTACTGTGGGAGGTCAGTATCGTTCGTGTGCTCAATGTGGAAAGATGCACCCGGGAGAGTGTTGGAAGAAGACAGGGGGATGTTTTAAGTGTGGGTCCAAAGACCATGTGATTAGGAACTGTCCATTGGAGACAGACAAGAGTCGACCAGCAAGTCAGGGTTTTAATCAGACTGGAAGAGGTGGACAGCAGCCACCGCAGGGTCGTGGTTTGATTGGCAGAGGTAATAGTTTTGGTCGAGGTCGCAGGACACCGGGCAGAGGTGTTAGTAATACAGATGCGAGGTAGCCTGGTCTAGTGTATGCAGTTCGTCGGAAAGAGGATGGTGACGCACCGGACGTCATAACCGGTACGTTCCTTATAGCTAATAAGTCTTTCTTTGCTTTAATTGATGTCGGCTCGACCCACTCATATGTTGCATGTAGAGTAGCTGAAACACTAGGTGTAGTATCTGAACTGTCTGTTAGGGAGATGACTGTAGTGAGCCCATTAGGTCAAACGGTAGTGGTGAATAGGATATTCCGGAGTATGCCTCTAGAGATTCAGGGAGTGGTATTTCCTGCTGACTTGATAAAACTACCTTTTGGGGAATTTGATCTCATTCTAGGCATGGATTGGCTAGTGAAACATCGGGCTAAATTGGATTGCGCAGCTAAGCGAATGGAGTTGAGGACTCCGGAGGATGAGGAGATAATTATGATAGGAGAAAGAAGAAACTATTTGGCTAACGTAGTCTCCGCGTTAAAGGCTGATAAGATGGTGCGAAAAGGGTGTAAGGCATTTCTGGCCTTTGTTAGTGCTTTGGATGCAAAATAAGAGGGGGTTGGTGGAGTTAAAACAGTAAGAGAATTCGTGGATGTCTTTTCGGAGGAGCTGCTTGGGTTACCCCCGGACAGGGAGGTGGAGTTCGAAATTGATTTACTGCCAGGTACAGCTTGTGTCAATTGCTCCATATAGGATGGCGCCAAAGGAGTTGGTAGAGCTCAAGGCCCAGATCCAAGAGCTATTGGATCGTGGGTTTATTCGACCCAGTGTATCTCCATAGGGAGCACTGGTCCTGTTTGTGAAGAAGAAGGAAGGGACTATATGCATGTGCATAGATTACCGGCAGTTGAATAAGCTGACGATCAAAAATAAGTACCTTCGGGATTACTTCAACCAATAAAGATTTCGCAGTGGAAGTGGGAGAGAATCACTCTGGACTTCGTTAGTGGGCTTCCCCTTACGCCTACTAAGAAGGATTCAGTATGGGTGATAGTGGATTGGTTAACAAAGTCTGCACATTTCATACCAGTGTGGGTTGACTATTCGCTGCAAAGGTTGGCAAAGTTGTATGTGGCAGAAATTGTGAGGCTGCACGGGGTGCCAGTGTCAATTATCTCGGATAGGGATCCGAGGCTTACGTCTCGATTTTGGAGAGCATTGCATCAGGAACTGGGCACCAGGTTAGACTTCAGTATAGCATTTCATCCGCAGACAGACGGCCAGTCTGAACGACTAATTCAAGTGTTAGAGGATATGTTGAGGGGTTGCGTGATAGATTTCAGAGAAAGCTGGGAGGAGTTCTTGCCTTTAGCGGAGTTTGCATACAATAATGACTATCAAGCAAGTATTCGATGGCACCGATGAAGAATCAGATGGACGAAAGTGTCGCACTCCTACGTGTTGGACAGAGTTGGGGGAACGTCAGGTTTTGGGTCCGGAGATTGTGGCAGAATTAGAAGAAAAGGTTAAGGTAATTCGGGCACGGTTGAAGGAGGCATCTGACAGACAAAAGTCGTATGCGGATCTCAAGCGGAAGGAGGTAGAGTTTGCAGTGGGGGATCAGGTGTTTCTAAAAGTTTTGCCATGGAAGAAGGTGATGAGATTTGGTCGCAAGGGAAAGTTAAGTCTCAGGTTTATAGGACCTTATCGGGTTTTGAAGCGGGTTGGACCAGTGGCATATCAGTTAGAGTTGCCTTCAGAATTGAAGTAGATGCACGATGTGTTCCATGTTTTGATGCTACGTCGTTACTAATTGGATCCATCTCATGTGGTGCCAGTTGAAGAGGTGGTGCTGAGACTAGATTTGTCCTATGAGGAAGAGCCGATTCAGATTCTGGAACGGGATGTGAAGGTGCTACGGAGGAAATCAATTCCTGCAGTCAAAGTATTATGGCGTAACCATGGATCGAAAGAAGCTTCTTGGGACCCAGAAGAAGCAATGCGGCAGTAATACCCTCACCCATTTTAGCCAGGTAATTTTGAGGCTGAAATTATTTTTAAAGGGGGTAGAACTGTAATATCTGGGATTTAAGGGTTATGCATTTTAACTCCAATGTATGTAGTAGTGTACTTCTGTGCTATTTGTATGTGATTGGGGGCTTTAAAAACCATGGGGTGTAGGCAGGAGCCTTAGAAAAATGTTTGACTTTAAGCTGATAGGGGGAAGAGCTAGGGAGCTAGGCCTTAAGAAAAGGTGTGTGTGGGTTATGACACAAGAATCCAATTGGTAAAGTGGCAAGGGAGGCGCCACTTGGAGCACAGAGTAGTGACGCCTCAGAGAGTGTAAAGAGACCTAGGTTCGAGCAGCACGGGTAGTGTTTTGGGCTTTTATTTTTCGGCAAGGAAGTGTAGTGGTGGACGGCACAAGAACTCTGAAGGGATGAGCATTGGACTTGGTCAATTTCATTTGAATGGGCGGCTAAGAGAGTGGATGAGAGGTGGACTCATTCAAACTCTTTGAATGAGAGGTGGAGAGGAAAAGTAGGAGGAAAAGAAGGGATTTGAGAAGAGGGAGAGAGTTGGCCGGCCAAGGGACTTCTATGATGACCATTTCGGTCATGTAGGTAGGGGGAGAAGCCGAATATGCTTAGAAAGGTTTAGGCACTTTGTTGTGCGATTTCTTCTTCCTGAAAGCCTTTCTGTTCTTTTCTTTTGTGATCGAAAACCGAAATTGGAGACCACTCGTGCACCTTTCTTCTCCTTTCAATTTGTTCTCTTTCTTCTTCATCTACTAAAAGCCGAATCCAACAAGCACCCTAGCTGAATCTTTTAGTCTCATTTCATCACTTTTCCATAGCTCTTCGATTGAGTTCTCTCCATATTTCCTTGAAGCCGAATCCTTGATTGAGCCATACCACCATTGTTTTCTTCCTCTTTCTCACCAAAGCCGAACCATACCAACTTTCAATCTCTTTTCTTCTTCTTCTCACGATTTCCTCTATCATTAAAAAGCCAAAAACACATTTGACCATAGTCGATTGCATCTTTAACCTTTGAAGCTGATTTATCCACTAGATCAAAAGTTGAATCCACATCTAGTTATTATTGCTTTCTAAACCGAAAAGATTTATTGCATCTCTACTCTTTGAAATTGATCCACTTGTTCTTAAAAGCCGATCAACCTTCTTTGGTGGCCGAATCTCTCTGTGTTCCAAGTAAAGGTGTTCAATCGATTTCTGTAAGGGTTAACTGTTAGTTGAGTTCTCTTCTTTTTCCTTTGGTTAGCCGAAAATCAAATACTCTAATCCCTTTTATTCTTTTGGCCGAAACCATGAAGATGGGTTCGGAATCTTTGTAGTCGACGAGTAGAAAGAGACCTTTCGAGATTTGGATATCCAAGGAAGCAGAATGTAACATTCGATCAAGGGCTATTCTTATAGATCTTATGCAATAATCCGAATCTGACATAAGTTATGTAGGGATTTCGACATTTTTAAGGGCAAACGATAGTTTCGAGATTTAGGCAAGCGAGGTAAGGGATAGTGATATTCGGCCAAAGTCCATAATCTCTCTTAGCCGATTTCTCATAAAAGGGTTGTGTAGGTACTCAATCAATTCCCGAAGTAAAAGCCATAAGCTTTAGTATTCTGTCGATCTAGCCAATCAAAGGAGGGGGTTGGAAATGCAGTTCCTACCCCTAGATTCGTAAACGATCGTTTACAGACGTGATTTGGCCGGGTTGTGGGCTAGCACCGGAAAGGGATAAGTAGATCGTTGTTATCCCTGCTAGCGAGAGTGTCGTTCTCAGTGTTATCAGGTGTATAACCCTACATTAATTTCCCGATAGATTAATAGTATCAATATTAAACATGTGATTATGAAAATACGAGTAACGTGGCTAAGGGTACCATTCAATGGTACAATCCATTTAGGTATGTTACCCCCTTAATACTCAGTTAATAATATTATAAACATTGATATGGAATATGTGTGATTTCGTTATGACTTTGGGGTAAGGTACATTGCATGATATCTGAATAATATGTATGTTGCATGGGCATATGGGTGATAATGATAAGGGGAAGTGTTCCGGTGGTTTTTACCATATTATCTGGTGACTTATGTCACATATTATAATCCGGTGACTCCGTCACATTATCTGGTGGCTATGCCACGATTATAAGGGCGATGTGTAGTTGACTGCAGCGACTGCCTTCGATGGTGTGTAGAGGATGGAGGGTCGATGTAGTAATCCCCACAGTGTGATTGGCAGGTACGGGTGGTGTGTAGAGGTTGGATATCTAGGTGGGTTCGGGTTGCATTATTGTTTTATATACATGTGGTTTAATATGTTATGACATGGGCCTATGGGCAAATATGATTTCGAATGGGCTTTGCCCAAAACGTTGTAAGTAAGGCTATAATCGATTAGGTCTTGATGGTTGGCTGTTACACATTGAGTCTGTTGACTCACCCTTCGTGGGCTAACATTTTGCAGGTGATACATAGTGCGATGGATCGAGTCGGAAGGGACTATGTGGTGGCCATGCTCAGCAAAATTTCAGGTTTTCGAATAATGGAACTCTTTTCGTTTTTCTTTAGTATGATTTCTTTCGAGGTTTATTTGGTATTTTAAATTTGTAATAAGGCCACTACTTAACTGTTTAAGTTTATGTTTTAAGTTTTATTTCCATACGATAATCAACGAACAAGTAATCAATTATTTTTTTTTAAAGAAACTTCAAATGTTTTATCACCTACTCAACTTACGTTTTCAACCTAATGAGATCTAGAATCAGACAAATCTTTTAATTTTTGAGATATGTGGCAAGTGTTTAAATGAAATACAAACCTGTTTTTATTAAAAACCGTCATATTTTATAAGAAGATGAAACGAGATAAAGCTAAGTTTTCTTAAGGAACATGTCAGATCCGGTCAGGGCTTGTGGGCCAGGTTTGGGGTGTTTCAACAACATTTAATTCAAACATATAAATAAACACAATTTAGTTACAAGAACTTACTTGGCTAAATTGCAGAAATACCAAGATTAAGGGGCATTTTAGAAATTTTCTATGTTCCTCTATTTTCCACTCGATCTTGGTCTAAATTAATAATTTCATTCAATTTATTAAATTAAATAATAAAACAATTCATTTCATGCAATTTGGTCATTTTTGACATTTTTACGAAATTTTCCTTAAATTTTTACTTTTATTCAATTTAGTCTCTAAGCCTAAAAAATGCAAATTAGCCATTTTTTTATGTAAAACCATGCTAGATGAATATTCATATATTTTCCTCCTTCTCCTCTCCATTCCACATCCTTAGTGTATATATAATTCCACTATTTACTTATATGTTCATCTCAAGCTGTCCACTTGAGTCATAGTCACTAAATTATTTATATCTTGAGCTACAGAATTCTAAATTAAGATCCCCCTGATGTTTTTGAAACTAGGCTCAAATATATTTCTACCATAAAAAATTATAATTTATAATTTAGCCAATAAGTATAGTAAAATCTTCAACTTTATCCTTGTTCTGCTATTTGACAGCTTCAATCTTTCTTACTAAAAATTAATTATCTCTTGGTACGGGGTTTGGATGATATTTTCATTTGTTTCTCTTGAAATAGACTCATTAAGAATTTAAACATATAAATTTAAACCCCTAATAAGTTTTTTTTACAATTTTTAATGAATTTCTAAAGTCAGAACCGGGGAACCCGAAATCATTCTGACCTTGTCTCACAAAATTTATTATATCTCATAATTTACAATTTCATTGCTTGCTTACACCAATTCTTCTATGAAAATCTAGGCTCAATAAAATTTAATTTCATATTTTATTCTACCTCTAATTCGATTTCCACAATTTTTGGTGATTTTTCAAAGTTAGACTACTATTGCTGTCCAAAACTGTTTTAGTGCAAAATGTTGATTACCAAGTTTATAACACCATTATTTCCTTTCTCTACAATATTTCCCATCACTTCCTCTTATTTCCCTTCACTAACTTATCAAGAACATAGAACCTTAAAAAAAAAAAACTCTACTTTAACATCATTTTCATGCTTTTTCAATAATATCAACTTAAAAAATATGTTGGAGTCTTGATGTTCTTACCTTGTCCTATTTATTTCAATATTTAACTTGATTTTCTATATCCTCCAGCTTTTGTTTCTTGAATCTACTTGATATTCTAGCTCTTCATAGTCTCCTTATTATCTTTCTCTCTTGATGGCTATGGAAATTCTTTTGATTTCTAAATGAAAATGGTGAATTTTTGGTAAAAGGACCAAATTGTAAGAAAATAAAATTTCTTTCTTTCTTTTCTCTTTCTCACGTTGGTTGCATGAAAGATGAAGAGAATTCTTTATCTTTCTCTCCATATATATCAAATAAAAGAATAATAAAGTAATAATAAAATATCTCATTAAAATATTAATAAATTAATATTTATTTATTTAATTAATCTAAAATATCACCAACATCACCATTGCCTTCTAGATTTTTCTCTTTTTCTAATTGATCATTTTGCCCTTTATGATCTTTTAAAATTCCATCCTTGAGTCATCAGTTAATTTGGTAAAATTAAGATTTAGTCCCTCATAATTCTTCACATATTCAATTTGGTCCTAATTTATCTATTTTCCTTAGTTTCTAGATCATTCCACCCTTAAAATATTAGCACTATTGATCCTTCAATTTTTTTCATATTTACACTTTAACCCCTCAAATTTTGATTTTTACTCTTGGGCAACAAAATTTTTCTCACTTTTTACGATTTAGCCCTTTCTTGAATTAATATATCATAATATACTTCCCAATGTTGACATAACTCAAAATTTCCCTTTTTGTCATTTTATTTCATTGTTTTACTATATCAAGGATAATATCTTACTTTCTTACTGTAGTAATTTTTGAGGTATTACATTTAATCATTCCACTCCACCATAAGTAGAACTGCGATGGAGATGACTGCTTGCTGTTTGAAATTTTGAATTGAAGCTTATGCTTCAATGCACTAAAACAAATCCAGTGGAGCAAAAGACTTCTCTTCACTGTTCCAAGTCTTCTATTCTTCATCCGGTACCTACAATCTAGAGAGAAAAATAACAAGTAAATCCGAACTAACTCTAAAAAATGATAATACTCAACTAAGATTCAAATAAAATATAATTAATCCGAAAAAACTATAAGATGTAATAAAATCTAACCTAAATGCTTTATTTACCTCCTAAAATACTATAAAAATTATACTAGCATAACTCCAAATATGAAGTTATCGGTATATTTTGAGATTTGAACCACACCAATTGCATTGGTAAAACTTTAAATTTACCACTAAACCAAAGAGTTATTTCAATCCTTTTATATATTTTAATTTTATTGTGCACATTTTATTACTTTCATCAATTGCATATATATATACTATTATTTAACTCAAAACCAACTTATGATTGATATATTTATTTAGTATTCTTAATATGATGTATTATGTGTTTAAATTTTATTTTACTTATAATTTAATCTAATTTTTATTCTTATAACGTATATATTTCATATGTTTTTATTAATTAGTTTCAAACCATACATTTCATTGTTTATTGTATGTTATTTTTGAACACATCCGTGCTCTAAAAACGTGTTTTTCACACGCATACGTTTGTAATAGAATTTCTAATAGGGTAAACTACACCATTAGTCACTAAACTATAAGTAAGTTTTCGTTTTGCTCACTTATCTAAAAAAGTTACAATTTGATTATTGAACAATTCAAAAGTTTTCATTTAAATCATCGGGCTATTAAAACTAATGCTATATGGTTTTCTCTATTCTCACTACCTACATCAATCAAAAGCTCTCTTTCCCCTTCTCTTCTATAGTTCGTTTTTTTTTATGAAATAATTTTTTTTTTTTATGAAATAATTTTGGACATCACAAATATAGTTGGGCTGGAAACCCATTTATTTGATTTTGTAAGCCCATTTAATGAGAAATATCCAATAAATTCAACCTATCAAGTAGGAAACGCACAGGTACTTTTTGCCACATTTGTGGTACATAGCCACATTCACATTATTATTCATATATATTTAAATAATTAGCCATATAATATTGAAGGATAGTAAGGGTACACACCGATTTGCTTATTAAGGTTCCTTGAGATCTCGAAAATCCCGATCTAACTTTAGATCTATTAATTCCTATATCGCCCACCAAATAAAACACATTAATAAACCCTTTTGACCTAAAACAAAACCAAATCCTAGTAGGATTTGTAGAGACTCACCTTTGCCGATTTGGTGTTTACACAAATCCCAAAACTTTATTTTCCTTTACGATATTCTACCAACCTTGAATCTCAATATGGGTTAGTTTCGACTTTTTAATAATTAAAGAACCGATCTAGATAATCATACAAGCTTTGGCGAATACTTTTAGGTACTTACCTTGTGGATCTTAAATCCCAAAATTCACCGAATAACTAGGGAACACGTGGCCTATGGTGTACCTTGGAAAAGAATTTCTTCTTCCATGATTCTACCAAGATTAATAATCAAAATTAGTCTCTAAATTTCAATAAGTCTAGAATATAAAAGAATGGAAAACTAAACTTGAATCTTACCCTTATTTGAAGGAATCGATTGCACCTTCACTTCAACCTTCAGAGATTGGCTTAGAGACTTGATGAACAATCGGCTATGATTCCCTTATGTATTTGGTTTCAAAGATGAAAGAAGAGAGGAATAATAGGCTTAGAAGGAAATCGGCTAGGAGGCTAAAAGAAAAGAAGAAAAAGAATGGATGCTCAAGAAGAATATTTGGCAGAGGAAAAGAGAGGGAGAATGAATAATGAATGGCCCTAGTCCCCTCCTTTTATAGCCGAAATTACTAGGCCAAGAATCCTTAACTTGGCCACCACTCTTCCTTATTTTCCTAATTAAAGAATAATTCTTCATTTATCTCTTATTATTCACATATTTATGTGAATAAAACTCCTTTATTTATCTCTTATTATTCACATATTTATGTGAATAAAACTCCTTATTTCTCTCTTATTATTCACATATTTATGTGAATAAAACTCTTCCTTTTCTAGAAACCCATGCAGTCCACCTCACTTTCGGAAGCAAAAATAAAGCCTTCATTATTTGCTTCTGGATGACTCAAACTCAGCCCAAAACCTCTTGTATTTGGGCCATTTCCTAAGACCTTAGGTGGCATCTTCAGCCACATTTCCAAGTTCGTTATTGGGGCAAATGTCATGTCTTGTATATTTTTAGGGTCACTTGGCCCTATGTTCCCTTTTGGCTCTGAAATTGACATTTGGGGTCATTTTAAGTTTCCTAAAATTTTCACATGACTCTGTATTTTCGTGTTTCCAAAATGTTTAGGTTTCCAAAATGTTCGTGTTTCCAAAATGTTCAGTTTCCAAAATGTTCAAGTTTCCAAAATGTTCGGGTTTCCAAAATGCTCAAGTTTCCAAAATGTTCAAGTTTCCTATTTTGGCTTGGTTTCCAAAATGTTCACTTTCCTAATTTACTTAGGTTTCCAAAATGTTCACTTTCCAAAATGTCTAAGTTTCCAAAAGTGTTCATTTCCATTTCCATTTCCATTTTCATTTCTATCTTCATTTTCATTTCCATTTTCTTTTCCATTTTCATGCATTTCTAGATTTCCAAAAGTATCAAAATTTATTCATAGTACTTGAAACTTGTCATTTCATACAATTAAACTGGAAATGCATAGGCCCTATTCAGATGTTACGCTTCTACCCTCCTTAAAATAATTTCGTCCTCGAAATTACTTAACGACGATCGTGATAATCTTTCTCACCACTCTATGCTTACGCTGCGCACTCGATCTTAATAGAACCATCATACTTTCCGGCACAATCTCTAAGTTAACGTCCCTTAGAACTCATTTCTAACGTCGCGATTTAATCGATTAAGGAGTTTTATGTATTAAAAAATTTTGTTTCACGATTACCAGCGAAGAAGTTTTATGGAAAGAATTTTTAAGTGGTTCTTTCAGATTCATACATGCACACAATCTTTTCATTCATTCACACATCCATCAAACAATTATGAACCTTAGTTCATTCAGAGAAATGTTTTAGTTTTCATTTGTTGTTGTTTTTCCACTACCCGGGTATTTTCGTAATTTGTCCTCTGAGGTATTTTCGTAATTTGTCAAAATAAGGTTCCTTGGTGATTTTGTCGCAAAGTATTTTGGAAATTTTAAAGTTCCCGGTATTTTGGAGAATTTTTGAAACCGGGGTATGTTTGAAATTTTAGACCTTGGGGTATTTTGGTAATTTTTCCACAAATCGGGTAAATTGTAAAATTTTAATAAATCAGGGATATTTCAGAAGTTGCAAAATTTTGAAGGTTCTTTTGAGAAATTTATTTTCCAAAATGATGAAGTTGCAAAATTTTAAAATCGAGGTCATTTTGGTAATTTTGGTGAGTTAGGGGCAATTTTGTAATTTTCCAAAATCGTGGTATTTTCTCGATAGTTTGCAAATTAGGGTTTTGAACATTTATAACAAAATGAAATTTTGGCAAAACTATTGAGTAGTTGGACATTTTATAAACCAAGGGCATTTTGTAATTTTACCACTAGGGGTATTTTAGTAAGTTTGTAAATCGAAATATTTCAGAAAATTTATAAAAATATTCTTTTCAAATCAAGAGGGTAATTTAGAAATTTTAAAATTAGGGTTTCCATAAAAATACGGCTAGTCCCTTTCGGGTTTTAGTTATTAGGTTTAGCAGTGACTAAGTCCTCTTGGTTAGGGTGAGCAGTTATTACGCACTGTAGAATTCGAGTAAAGAGGAGGTGAGTCACTAGGACCGCTTAAATACCAAGCTCTTCTTGAATCCACTCCTAGACATGCGCACAACAGCTACCACACCCTAGCTCGGTGAATTAATCACAGTTTGTCTAGTGTATTAAGTCTTATGTATTTGTGTTTGAGTAGACTAATCCTACGGCTCAAATTCCTATCATTCTATTCTACGTTCCATGCCTTTTCTACCCTTATATAAATCACGTAATCACACATATAGTTGGGGTACTTACCGGTGGATCATGGAATTGGAGACTTAGGGGCCATGCCAAAAGCTCGCTTATGTTCAAAGAAAATCATTTGGCTCGCTTTGAAAACGTTTTGGCCCTGAGCCCACAAAGTCGAGAGTTTAAAGCTGGCTCGATACTAAATCGAAACACCCACACCCTACCACGAGCCTCGAACCGGATCTGGTATGTTCCTAAAGTAAACCGATTGCAAAATCACTTTCGATACTTAGAGAAAATTGTAAATTTTGGAAAAACTATTATTTTCATTGGGCTTAGATTGAAACCCATTTATTTGATTTTGTAAGCCCATTTAATGAGAAATATCCAATAAAGTTCTTAGTATGAAACTTAACAATAAGCCAACATAAAGTATAATCCATTGGGCCTTAAGGCCTTATTACATCAAATAAAACCCAAAATAGAACAAACGTAACTAAAATAAAATTTAAGTCCAAAATAAATGAAATTTTCGCATGTAGCATGGCCTCCTCTTGGTCCACCTACCATCCGTCATTGCTCA
Organism: Gossypium rotundifolium; assembly: GCA_025506655.1. Lineage (NCBI taxonomy): Eukaryota > Viridiplantae > Streptophyta > Magnoliopsida > Malvales > Malvaceae > Gossypium > Gossypium rotundifolium. The sequence goes on from CP106734.1 coordinate 134,018,829, forward strand.
TCACCTGAAAAATATTCCCACAATGGGGTGAGTCAACAGACTCAATGTGCACACTATACTATCAATCAATAAATCCAGGCATTCATGTTTAAATCATCAAATCCATATAATAATGAAATTATGATGCAACCCAAACCCAATCCTAATGGTCCATCCGCTACTCTCCACCCGTACCTGCCATTCACACCGTGGGGACTACTAAGTCAACCCTCCATCCGCTACTCTCCACGTTGTGTCATTAGACACTATAATCAAATTTAAACGTTGTGTCATTTGACTTTGTTTGTAACCGGTTACCAAATTTCGCAATGTGACCGTAGTCAACATTTTTCACAGTGAGACCGAGTCAACACCTTCGTTGGTGAGACCAAGTCAACACTGTTCTCCCCCTTTCACATAAATCCCAATGCCCCAAAACATATATATTGCATAACTTAATTTCATGTTCATATTCATATATCCTTTGTTATTAAATAACATTTTCACAATCCTATCGTAGTAGGAAAGCGTGCTGAGTACTTTTTGCCACATTTGTGGTACATAGCCACATTCACATTATTATTCATATATATTTAAATAATTAGCCATATAATATTGAAGGATAGTAAGGGTACACACCGATTTGCTTATTAAGGTTCCTTGAGATCTCTAAAATCCCGATCTAACTTTAGATCTATTAATTCCTATATTACCCACCAAATAAAACACATTAATAAACCCTTTTGACCTAAACAAAACCAAATCCTAGTAGGATTTGTAGAGACTCACCTTTGCCGATTTGGTGTTTACACAAATCCCAAAACTTTATTTTTCCTTTACGATATTCGCCAACCTTGAATCTCAATATGGGTTAGTTTCCGCTTTTAATAATTAAAGAACTGATCTAGATAATCATACAAGCTTTGGTGAATACTTTTAGGTACTTACCTTGTGGATCTTAAATCCCAAAATTCACCGAATAACTAGGGAACACGTGGCCTATGGTGTACCTTCGGAAAAGAATTTCTTCTTCCATGATTCTACCAAGATTAATAATCGAAATTAGTCTCTAAATTTCAATAAGTCTAGAATATAAAAGAATGGAAAACTAAACTTGGATCTTACCCTTATTTGAAGGAATCGATTGCACCTTCACTTCAACCTTCAGAGATTTGGCTTAGAGACTTGATGAACAATCGGCTATGATTCCCTTATGTATTTGGTTTCAAAGATGAAAGAAGAGAGGAATAATAGGCTTAGAAGGAAATCGGCTAGGAGGCTAAAAGAAAAGAAGAAAAAGAATGGATGCTCAAGAAGAATATTTGGCAGAGGAAAAGAGAGGGAGAATGAATAATGAATGGCCCTAGTCCCCTCCTTTTATAGCCGAAATTACTAGGCCAAGAATCCTTAACTTGGCCACCACTCTTCCTTATTTTCCTAATTAAAGAATAATTCTTCATTTATCTCTTATTATTCACATATTTATGTGAATAAAACTCCTTTATTTATCTCTTATTATTCACATATTTATGTGAATAAAACTCCTTTATTTATCTCTTATTATTCACATATTTATGTGAATAAAACTCCTTATTTCTCTCTTATTATTCTCATATTTATGTGAATAAAACTCTTCCTTTCTAGAAACCCATGTCCGTCCACCTCATTCTTCCGGAAGCAAAAATAAAGCCTTCATTATTTGCTTCTGGATGACTCAAACTCAGCCCAAAAACCTCTTGTATTTGGGCCATTTCCTAAGACCTTAGGTGGCATCTTCAGCCACATTTCCAAGTTCGTTATTGGGGCAAATGTCATGTATCAGATATTTTTAGGGTCACTTGGCCCTAAGTTCCCTTTTGGCTCAAATTCGACATTCCGGTCATTTTTAAGTTTCCTAAAATTTTCGCATGCTCAGATTTTCCGTGTTTCCAAAATGTTTACAATTTTTTTTCTCCAAAAGATCTTTGGCACTAACTATTAGATCGACTGGGACTTAAGATATGTTCTTCTACTCATTAATAGGTACTAATCCACCATATTGATCATCGAATCGCCACTTGAAATTTTCTAATGGAACTTTGATCATGTCAAATAGTCGAGTTTTAATATTTATAAAGAGTGATCGAACCTATAGACTAACTGTGACAACGATAGAGGCAATTGCACCTATCGAATAGTAGTATAGCTTAGGCAAGAATATCTTATCGAACCCAAGGGAACCTAAAAGTACTACTACTCACTTTCTTTCTATTGTTTAGCCTGAAATATGAAGTGATTGGTTTATTAATTTAATGAAATACTTAAACTAAATGCAAAAAAAAAATCAAAAGAATGAATTGGAAAAAGACTTTAGGAAAACTCAGTTGATAAAGACGATACCCTCAAGAAGAATTCGCCTATGACTTCACCTATTTCCCTAAACCATATGATTTCTTGACTTAGCTTGATCCGTGAGACTCCCTAACCTATATTAAACCCTCTCTCGAGGTGAATAACGTCTAACCTTAGGTTAATTAGTGGAACTCTCATTCTCTTATAATAACCCCCTAAGGAAGTAGTAAATCGATCAATGGATTCCCATATTAGGTTTCACCCTAATCCGGTAAAATCTCGTAACCCTATCTCTAGGCGTCCGATCAACTCCGCTCAATTATGCTAGATCTACTCTTAGGTAAGGTCTATTCCTCCTCCACCTAAGCACATCAGATTAAATTAAGCAACATAATTAAGAACAAACTAAGTACTTATCACATAATTTAGAAATCAAATAACAAAATCCATCATAGGTTTCATCCCCTTCAAGTATCTAAAGGGTTTAGTTCATAACAAAGTAGGAAAACATCTCAAGAGAAAAGATAAAACAAAACATAAGAAATCCAAAATATCTCAAGAGAAAAGATAAAATAAAACATAAGAAATCCCTAAAACCCCCTGAAGGAATTGAAGGAGAGATCCTCCATCTTGAATGAAGCTCCGGCTTCTTGAGATGGATCAACTGGCTATCTTCAAGTGATTCCCTAAAAGATGAAAGCTTCGGCAAAAGCCTCTACAAAAAAGCTCCCTTTATGTCTGCCTTGGGTTGTTTATATAGGCTTTGGAATGTTATACTTGGCTCCTAAGTATCTCCTTCAAGTAGAATTACTATTAGGGTGTTGGAGTAGACTTAGGAGTATGTTTCTTTGGCTTCAAGCATCCAAATCTGAATAAAATTGCTCTCTCCCACGGCAGGGGCATGGCCATGGAACACGCCTATGTAAATCGTGGTTGGGTCGTGTCTCGATTCTGCCATTTTGGGCACGACCGTGTAAGTCTAGATTCAGGCCGTGCTTCAGGTCTGTCGATTTGGACACGGCCATGTAAATCACCAGGCACGTCTGTTGAGAAATGGATGATGCACGATCGTGTGTAATGGAGTTGAGGTTGTGCTCTAGGTAATCGGCGAGGCACGGTCATGAGAACTTTGGGCCAGGCAGTGTTGATTTCCCGCTAAGGCCCAATTACTCTGTTTTCAGCCCGTTTTGTGTTCTTTTTATCCTCGGGTGCTTTCCTGAGTATAAACATGAAAAGAAAGGATTAAAAGCACCTGTTTACAAAAAATCAAGGGCTAAATCATCCAAAAGCCTATTAAATATGGGGTTAAAATATGTTACTTTTACTGTTTATCAAATACCCCCACACTTAAGCTTTTGCTTGTCCTCAAGCAAAATTCTCAACTTACAATTAAAACGAACTTTCCATAATTCATAATTCTTATCGACAATGTCTCATCATAATTCATAGATAATTTATACATGGATAATTCAACTCAAAGAACCCTAAAGATTTAATTACAATAAGTCATACCTTTATAGCACGAAAACATAGGTGTCTTCCCTTATCTAAGTGATTACCTTTAATTCAAAATCGACAAGGACTGACATCCTCACTAAAGATTCACTCAAATCACTCGAAGTGTTTAAGGTTCAAGAATAAGCACTCTAAGTCGAACCTAAAAAGTTAATCCCATAGGCTTGCTTGAAAATCAAGTCTCCACCACTGTATATGAGATGATACACAAATCAAAAGGTCTTTAATTAGGGTTGTAACGGGGCTTGGGTTAAAAGGTGTGGTTACAGGCGGAATTAGAGGTTATAATCAAGATTGAATTGACCAATTACCTAATCTAAAAATAATGAACTAAATATGAATATTTACATCGAATGAAAACTAACAATATCTACTATTGACAATTACTCTATAACAAAAGTATTTTTATCACTTAAAATTTGATAATACATTAATACGAGCTTTTTCTTCAACAATTGGAGTTTAAATGCTCTAAGCTCTTTTATATACTACTAATATTGAATATACTTGGATTTTTTTTATATTTTTTTTAAGAACAAACTAAAATAAACATAATAGAAGGAACTTTGATTATTGAAATAACCTAATTCGGCAATTGATCAAATAAATTCTCGATAGAGGGGTAGTTAAAGGAATGTTGATAACAAATACAAAGGGATTTTGGGTTAATATTAGACGGGTGAGTCAATAAAAAGGTTGTTAGGATTCAACAGGGTTCACTAGGGGTTAATTTGTATGGGTAGGCTTTTTAGTGGATTGAACGGGTTAAAACCTAGGTGCCTTTATCATCTCAGTATATCAAATCATTAATGTGGTCTCGACATGCATAAACGAGGCAAGTTCTAGAATAACAGTTCAAAGTTGACACACTCATAATCAATAAAGTGAACACGAAAAAGGGTATATGCTCTATAAGGCCCAAAATCTCACAAAAATTATAGGTGCTTTGACATCAATCCTTCTAAATTTTGAACTTCATGGTGGTACTCAAATTCAGTTCAACGACCCATCAATTTTTTAATTTTTAGAAAGTAGACTTATCATGCTCGATTCTCTAGTATTCTTCAAATTTAATCATCAATGCACAATTAACTATGACTTACTCTAAAACATATCAATAAAAATCATAAATCATTAGAAATTTCACCCTAATTAATAATATGAGAAAAGTACTTAAGATCAAGACTAATTTTAGGGTTTTGAGAATTATAAAAAAAGTTAGGCACTATTACTCCCACACTTCAGGTGTACATTTCCCTCAATGTACAAAGATAGATAATGATAATTAGATGCCAAATCAAAAAGATAAGTGGGGAAAGTAATACTCCCTAAAATCTGGATGATCCTAGAGCTGGTATCCTTGGTGATGATGACTCATTGGATGTTTCTTAATTGTGTGTTTGTAGGAGTGAAATGTGTAATTTATTCTGCAAAGTTGCTAGGTTAATACTTTTATAAAAGAGATGCGGGTATGGAATCATGAATAGCCAATATTAACGGTTTTCAACAAGTTCGAATAACATAAGATAAAGTAAGACTGAAAATAACAGAGAATAGGATAAAAATAATTATCTTAAGAGGATTCAGAGGTCCTCATCATTGGTCGGTGTCGATGGTGGTGCTTGGGATGAGATATGAAGATGTTGGTATATTTGCTGAAGAGTCTCATCCATTCTATCTAGGTGCCGAGTGTTCTCAGTGAAATATAACTCGAACTGATCCAGTCTTACAAAGATGTCTGCTAATGATGGTGACGCTCTGTAATGATGCTGGCTCAGATTTGGTGCCTCCTCTGATGGTGGTGGGATATTATCAGTAATATCCTCAGGCTCCCCCTCGTCTGTGGGTGTTGCTAGTTGATATTGAGGGGTCGGTCCCTCGATAGTGTTTAATCATTCGCATATGTAGCATCATCTAGATGCTTTGAGGTGCCACGTTCCCCATTAGTGTTAGGGAGGTGATTTGATCGTCGGAGTTTAGGAGGTCAAAGTGCCTAGCCAACCTTGTAATGTACGGTCCCATCGACAAAATCTCCTTCTTATGATGATCTGTCTGATGTTGAATCGCACAGGCGATGAAATATGCTAAGTCAAAAACATGTCCTTCAGACATGCATGATAGGAAGTAAACATCCTGCTTGTTTATGACGCCTGTGCTTTCTTTTCGCCCTGTAATGGTGTGCGCGAGGATGGCATGAAGATACCTTAGAGCTGGGGGAAGTGCCAATGCTTTAGAGCGACTGGGGTTGTAGGTGCTGGTCGTGGGGCTTAGGCTATGCCAGCATTCGCGCGGAGTGTAGTATGGCTCATGATTTAATCCAGCAAATGGGTTTTCTTCTATAAATTCTGGTGTGTACAGGCCAAGTGCCATTCCGAATTGTGGTATACTTAATCGACGCACTGAGCCCCCTAGCCAGAATTGGATAGCACCTGGTTCGTCAAACTGAGTTGTCACCGTTTGTAAAGTGAAAGTGGTACAGAATTCTAATGTAAGCTCCAAATAAGTGGATTCGTTGATGTTGAAGAAGTTCTCCCATGGCTCGGTTGAGAGGAGTGCTTGAATATCAGACATGAGCCCAACTTGGCGAATTGCTTCCCAGTCGATGCATCTACCAGTGCCTATTGGTCTACCCTGAATTGCTTGGTACTTTTCATCTTGAGTAGCTTGAGGAAAACGAAGGAATGGGTGTCGAAGTTTGGTGGAAGCACTAGCGGAAGAGGAACCTGGCGCCTTTCTCTTCTTACTCGGGGCTAAGTGTTTTACTCTAAATGTTGACATATTTCCTACAATTTAGAATTGAATCTAAAATAATTTATCTAATTCAACCAATATCTTGAAATTTTGGGAATCATTATTTATAATCAAATTTTTGACAATAACATAGCAAGCAATTCTCAAAGAAATAATAACTAATATCTAATATGTAGTAATAATCAAAGAATAAAAAATCATGTTTGTTTAAAACTAAAGAAATAAATAAAGTAAACAAGAATTCTAAAGAAAGTGAACTAAAAATTATAGTTAACATAAAATAATCAATACATAGACTAAATGAAACAAATTGAATCAGATTTTTAAGTCTAAAATTAAATAAAAACTTAAATAAGAAAGAAGTATGTAAAAAATGTGAAGAAAAAGGAACCAGGCACGGTGGTGCTTGACGAGCACGGTGAAGCGCCTGGCGGTGGTCTTTGGTTTCTTGATGTGGGCACTGACTGGTAAGGCGTGTCTTCATGCATGTGGTTGGTTTTGGTTGGTATTTTGAGAAGAACGGTCGGAAGGAGGTGGGTTGGAGGGAGGGGGATGATTTGGTGGCTGGATTGAAGAAGGGAGGAGTTGGAATCTGAGTTTAGGGTTTGGGTTTGGGGAAGAGGACGGTTATTTTAATATATAGGGTCTAAGGTACGGTCTTTCTCCACGCCCGTGTCATTTTTAAATTTGCCCATGCTTTTCGTGATTTTTGGTTTTAAGCGCGTTTAGATGGGTTTGCCACGGCCGTGTTGATGTTGCACGGTCGTGTGTTGATTCACACGGTTAGGTCGAACGGGCGTGTGTAGCCCGTGCTTGATAAGTCAGTATGTTCGCACGGTCATGGGCACGGTCATGTTTTAACCGTGCTCAATAAGTCAGTAGCTTCACACTGTCGGGGGACACGACCGTACGAAGCTCGTACTGAATAAGTTAGTACTTCACACGGTCGTGCGACGCTTGTGTCGTAAAATTTTTTCTTTCTTTCTTCGTTCTGTTTATGCATGGATCTGGCCACGCCCGTGGCGGTTCCCCTATTTTATAAACAGTCATTGGCACGCCCATGTTCATGGCCGTGTTTGCAATCCTGTATATAATTTTTTTAACAGAAATAAAGTTAATGTTAGGGAGTTAGCACTCGGGTTGCCTCCCGAGAAGCGCTTGTTTATAGTCTTAAGCTAGACTTTCCCTTTTTTGATTCTAAAGGAGGGTTCGTGGAACAGAAGCTCCTCTCTCATATCTCCAGAATCTACACCATTATAAATTTTAAGTCGGTGACCATTTACCTTGAATATGCCTTTTGTGGGATGAGTTACCTCAATGGTGCCGTATGGAAAGATTGTTTTGATCATGAATGGGCCTGACCATCTTGACTTTAGTTTTCCCGATAATAGTTTAAGCCTTTAATTGTATAGTAGGACCAGGTCTCCTACTTCGAATTGTTTTGATCTCTTAAGACGAGCATCGTGGCGTCGCTTTGTTGCTTCCTAGTATAGTTTTGAGTTTTCATAGGCTTTTTTTCTCCATTCATCCAGCTCGTTCATCTGCATCATTCTTCTCTTTCCTGCAATTGTGAGGTCAGTATTCAAAAATTTCGTCGCCCAAAAAGCTTTGTGTTCTAGCTCAAATGGTAGGTGACAGCTTTTCCCGTATACAAGTTTGTATGGGGATGTTCCTAGAGGTTTTTTGAATGTTGTTCTGTAGGCCCATAAAGCATCATCTACTTTAACTGCCTAATCTTTTCTATTTGATTCAACCGTTTTTTCTAGGATGCGCTTAAGCTCACGGTTTGCTACCTCAACTTGCCCGCTAGTTTGAGGATGATATGGGGTGGCTGTTCTATGGCATACTCCATATTTCTTTAGAACTTTTTCAAATTATGTATTACAGAAATGAGTACCCCTATCACTAATGATGGCTCTAGGTGTTCCGAATCGGGAGAATAGTTTCTTGATAAATTTAACTACTACCCTAGCATCATTGGTAGGTAAGGCTTCCGCTTCTACCCATTTTGACATGTAATCAACTGCTACTAGGATGTATTTATTTCCAAATGAGTTAGGGAATGGTCCAATAAAATCAATACCCTATATATCAAATATTTCACATGACAACATATATGTTTGAGGCATTTCATCACATTTAGAAATATTACCTGTTCTTTGGCATTTATCACATGTGGTAACATACCTGTTAGCATCTTTAAATAGAGTGGGCCAGTAATAACCGGATTCAAGTATTTTGTGTGCTGTCTTAATACCACTGTAGTGTCCTCCTAATGGCCTTGAATGACAATGTTCCAGGATTTTGCTTGCTTCTCTCTTTGTAATGCATCTTCGAATTACCTGATCTGCATGTATGCGGAAAAGAAAGGGATCTTCCCAAAATAATTTTTCACATCAGCAAAGAATTGATTCTTTGGGTGATGTGTTAATTTTCTTGGCAAGACGTTAGCTGCTAAATAATTCGCAATATTTGCAAACCATGGTACTTCAAAATGTGTTAAAGAAAAGAGTTGTTCTTCGGGAAACGAATCATTTATTTCTTGTTCATCAAGCTTTTTAGTGTATGGATTTTCGAGCCTTGAGAGGTGATCTACCGCAAGATTCTCAGCTCCCTTCTTATCCTGTATTTCCAGGTTAAATTCCTGTAAGAGTAAAATTTATCGTATGAGTCTGGGTTTTGCATCAGGTTTGGTTAAAAGATAACGAAGAGCTGAATGGTCAGTGTAAACGAAAACTTTCGATAATATTAGATATTGTCTAAATTTGTCAAAAGCAAAAACTACAGCTAGCAGTTCTTTCTTAGTCGTGGTGTAATTTTCTTGCGTGGGTGTTAATGTTCAGCTAGCGTAGTAAATTGGCTGAAAATGCTGGTCTCTTCGTTGTCCCAAAACTGTGCCTACTGCAAAGTCACTTGCATCACACATTAGTTCAAAGGGTAAATTCCAATCAGGTACGATTATAATTGGTGCATTTATTAATTTATCTTTAAGGATATTGAATGCATCTAAACATTCCTGATTGAAATTAAAAGGAACATCTTTTTCTAGTAATTTTGTCAAAGGCTTAGCTATTTTAGAAAAGTCTTTAATGAATCTTCTATAAAAACCCGCATGTCCTAAAAAGCTTCTAATAGCCTTCACTGAACTAGGAGGAGGTAATTTCTCTATGGTTTCAACTTTTACTTTATCTACCTCAATCCCTTTTCTAGAAATCTTATGTCCTAAAACAATCCATTCTCTAACCATAAAGTGGCATTTTTCCCAATTCAAAACAAGGTTTGTTTCTTCACATCTAATTAGAACTCGTTTTAGATTTTTAAGGCAAAGCTGGAAAGAATTACCAAATACTGAGAAATCATCCATGAATACCTCCATGATGTCCTCTACAAGTTCGTCAAAAATTGCCAACATACAACGCTGAAAAGTGGTAGGAGCATTACATAATCCAAAAGGCATTTTACGATAAGCAAACATACCGTATGGGTATGTAAATGTCGTCTTCTCTTGGTCTTCAGGAGCTATGGGGATTTGGAAGTAGCCGGAGAGTCCGTCTAGGAAGCAGTAGTACATATGCCCGGATAGTCTTTCTAACATTTGATTAATGAAGGGTAGAGGAAAGTGATCTTTTCTGGTGGCATCATTCAGCTTTCTATAGTCTATACAAACTCTCCAACCTATAACTGTTCTTGTAGGAATTAACTCATTCTTTTCGTTGGGCACTACCGTTATTCCTCCTTTCTTTGGAACTACTTGTACAGGACTTACCCGAGTGCTGTCAGAAATAGGATAAATTATTCATGCATATAGTAGTTTAATTACCTTGGCTTTGACCACTTCTTTCATGTTGGGGTTTAATCATCTCTGAGGTTGCACACATGGTCTATATTCTTGTTCCATTAAAATTTTATGGGTGCAAAATGCGGGGCTTATTCCCTTGATGTCAGAAATTTTCCAAGCTATGGCTTTCTTGTGTTCTCTTAGTACCTTTATCAGCTCCTCCTTTTCCTTGGGTTCTAATTCTGATGAGATGATTACTGGTAACGTAGAATTGTCTCCAAGGAATGCATATTCTAAATGTTTTGGTAACTGTTTTAATCCCAATTTGGGCAGCTCTTCGATGGAGGGTTTCTGTTTTAATAGGTCATCTTCTTCAATGTTTTCTTCTTTCATTTGTCTGAATGATGATGTATTCAAACTGATCTCATTATCTTCATCCTCTTCCCCCTCTCTTTGAGGCGGACACAGTTCCATCGTGTCATCCTGCAGGATTTCCTATGATGAATTTTTAATAATATGATCAGTAGTGTCAACAAAATAATAGGAATCATCTTGCTCTTTAGAATATCGCATAGCATCATAAATTTGGAAAATAATTTCTTCATCACCTATCCTTAGTGCTAGTTTGCCATCACCTACATCAATAATAGCTCTAGCGGTGGCTAAAAAAGGATGCCCTAAGATTAAAGAACATTGATGCCCTCATTCACGTCTAACACAATGAAATCAACAAGAAAAATAAATTTATCAGTTTTTACCAAGACATCTTCAATAACTCCTCTAAGATATTTAATAGATCTATCAGCTAATTGAATGCTCATCCTAGTGGGTTTTGGTTCCCCAAGATCTAGCCGTTTAAACAATCAATAAGGTATTAAGTTGATACTAGCGCCTAAGTCTGCTAATGCTTTTGTAACATCTCGAATTAGTGGGCTTAAGCGTTTAATGCGTAGACATGATTAATGTGTTAATTTGAGAATTTGAGGTGCAAATAGGGCTTAGGTTTGGGCTGAGGCCTTGATTAAATATTCTGTTTAGACACTCTAGGGCTTAAAATAAAGTCTTGGTAGTTTAATTGACAAACTGGGCTTGTGGCCCAACAGCAATGGGTGCGGTAAAGGGGAGCTATACATGGCGTCAATAGGCAAAGGGAGGGACCCAATTTGTGGCCGCTTTTCTTTTGTGTTTTCTCAATCTCCCTAAGGCCAAACTCCTAAGCATCCAATTGAAGACCTGTGTTTCCTTTTCAATTTTTCTTATTTTGATTCTCTTTATTCCAGCCCTTGCCGAATCATCTCTAGGGTGTTGTTGAGCCGAATCTTGCTAGGAGGTGATCGAATCTGTCAGGTAGGTAAGGGGACGATTTCTTTTTTGTAGTATCTCTTTCGGGTTTACCTGTTAAGCCGAATGGCTATTTGATCTAATAGTTTGATGCTTGGCCGAATGTAGGTGGGGTGGTGACACTCCCTTGAGGGTTTTTAGGATTCGTTCAAGCTTGGAAAGTAAATCTAGAATTTCGGGATTTGTCGATCTAGGTAAGGGTTTTGATTTAAGTGTTATGTTAATCTCTTAGATATGATTCCATCGTTTTAATTCGGTCTAGTGACCAAGGGTTGTTTATGGACTCAAATACCAGCCAAGCGTTAGGAGGGGTTACACCTATAAACCCAGCCCCTAAGTTCAAGAAGCGAGCAGTATCAGCAGTGCGAGATTGGCCACCGGGTTGTGGGCTGGCATCGGAGCAAGATCGTAGGCAGATAGCAGTAGTCTCGATTGACGATAGTGTTGAAGTAGAGGGTGTGATAGTGCGATTAATCAGGTGTGTAACTTTTCACACCATTTAAATTGTTTGTTAGTACATGTATATAAATCGGCTATATTTTGTTAAATGCCAAAATCCCGGCATACCCGTTGAAACCCGAGGAGGGTAAAGACGAATCACCAGGTTAGTGATTTCTGTCATTCATAAGTGAGTGTTTCTGTTGAGATGATATGTTTTATAAGTATGCCAATTTCTGTGATTGCACGGGGTTAGGTGATTGATGAAAAGGGAAGTGTTCTATTGTAGTGGCTTTTTGCCATGATCTGTTGTAGTGGCTTTTGCCATGATCTGTTGTAGTGGCTTTTTCCATGATCTGTTGTAGTGGTTTTTTGCCATGATCTGTTGTAGTGGCTATTGCCATGACCTGACGATGAGCAGCTAACTGTAGCATGACTGCCATCGATGGTGTGTAGCGGTGTGGGTTGATTGTAGAAATCCCCAATGGTGTGATCGGCAGGTAAGGGTGGTGTGTAGCGGATGGAAACCTAAGATTGGGTTTGGGTTTGCATAATTCCTGATATATTATATTTTGTTAACTGTTCTGTGGAGCTAAGGCCCAGTCTGATGGTGCACGAGGGTTGCACACTGAGTCTTGTGACTTACCTTATTATTAACATTTTTCCAGTAGCACTTAGTGCATCGGATGAAATTTGGAGGGAGTGCAAGGTGGCCATGCAAGAGTCCTAATTGTTACAAAGAAAGACGCCATTTATTTAAATTTCCCTTTAAAATGTTAAATTATTTTGGGTTTTATATTTTATTGTAATAAGGCCATGGGCCACCAGCTTTATATTTTTTTCGGTTTTATTTTGGGCTTTTATTATTATTAGACATTTAGATTTTATGTTTTAATTAAACTAAGGCTTTTATTATCATATAAAATTTATATCTTTTATAAATTATCAAATCATTAAGTTTTCCGGAATACATGTTTAAATTCGACAAATGTTTTCCAAAAATGCGATATGTTTTACTAAATCTTCTTAGTGACATGCCAGATCAGGTCATGATATTTGAGCCGAGTTTGGGGTGTTACAAATTGGTATCAGAGCCCGGTTCAAAACTCGGCTTTGAGGTTTTTGGGCTCAAAATGTTTTCTAAAAATGGGTTTTGAAACATGCATTTTTATAAATGATACAGGTCTGTTAGCTTCGGATGGCACCTGCGTTTCCAACCCAAGTCCGCCAGGTAAGTATTCTGAACCATTGTGTGACCTATATATGTGGGCTTGATGGGCTTTAAGGGACATAGATTAGTTTAAATAGAATTTGGGGACTTTAGGCCTAGTTTACATCATACTTTTCAGCTTCCATAAAACTTAACCTAATTAAACATGTCCGTGAATAAGTCGCTAAGTTAAGGTGTGGCAACCGGCATACGCATGTCTAGGCATGGATCCAGTGAAAGCTTGGTATTTAAGCAGTCCTAGTGACTCACCTCCTCTTCGCTGGAATCCTACCTGGTGCGTAGTGACTGTTCACCTTAACCGTGAGGACTTGTTAACGGGTCAAAAGTTCTAACTAAAACCCGAAAGAGACCAGCCACCTTAGTTTTGAAAAAAATTACCAAAACACCCTTGATGTGAAAATTTTCAAAACGCCCTCGATTTGTAAAATTACCAAAGTACCCCTAATTTGAGAAATTACCAAAATACCCTAGTTTGTAAAATTACTAAAATACCCTTAATTTGTAAAATTACCGAAATACCCCTGATTTGTAAAATCACAAGATGCCTTATTTTAAAAATTACAAAAATACCCCTGTAGGATAAATTACGAAAATGCCCTGAGTAGTGAAAGGACGAAAATGCCCCTAGGTGGTGAATGTAAGTTTGTGAATGCCCTCTGTATGCTGATTGTGAATGTATGTGATTCTCTAAATTAGGGTAGTAGACTTGAGACTAAACCTTCAGATATAATTCTGAATTCGAAAGAACCACTATCAAACTACTTTTTCATAAAATTATTCGTGGATAATCAGTGGAAAGAGTTAATAATTCATAAAATTTTCTTAAATCAGATAAAGGCGACATTAGGACGATGAGTACAATGGGTCGAAGAAGTCTGCCGCGTGGTCGTGGTAGGGGTAGGATGACCGTGTCTGAACCAGTAGGGTCTGGCCACGGGTCAGGTAATGAGATGCCGGATCTGCCAACTGTTGAGAGAGAATTTCAAGACCAAACGGGTGGAGATGACGCAGTGTCTTAGGCGATGCTGCGGGTCCTTGAAAGAGTGGTTTGGAGTAAACACGGTTCGAAGCTCAAAAGTCGTGGTCCGAATGACTCGAGCCAACGGCGAGAGATGTTTAAGGGAGTTTCTGGCGTAGCCCCTAACACAGCTGAGTATTAGTTAGAGGCAACTGAGCACATAATGGATGACCTTGACTTTATTGTGGAGGAAAAGTTGAAGGGGGTCGTGTCTCTTCTTTGAGAAGAGGCCTATCAGTGGTGGCTCACGATGAAGGAGGGTACTCCCGCAGATCGTATTGATTGGGACTTCTTTAAGGAGTCGTACCAGGGAAAGTACATCGGGGCCAGCTATGTGGATGCACAGAGAAGGGCATTCCTAAACTTAGTGCAGGGAAGTAAGTAGACTCTGAAACAACTACTAGGAAGATGACTGTGGTTAGCCCTCTAGGACAATCTAGGGTAGTAGACAAACTGTTTAGGGACGTACCATTAGAAACCCAAGGAGTAGTGTTCCCGACAGACTTAATGGAATTACCATTTGAATAGTTTGACCTTATTTTGAGAATGGATTGGTTGACTAAACACCGTGCTAAGTTGGATTGTGAGACTAAGCGCATGGTGTTGAGTACTCCAGAAGGCGGAGAGGTGGTTGTGTTAAGAGGAAGAATGAATTATTTGTCCAACTAGTGTCCGCATTAAAAGCTTTTAAGATGATTCGGAAGGGATGTAACGCGTTTCTAGCCTTTATTAGTACTTTGGATGTTAAGGAGGTGAATGTCGATGAGGTTCGAACAGTCAAGGATTTCACAGATGTCTTTCCTGAGAAATTGCCAAGATTACCCCCGGATCACGAAGTGGAGTTTGGAATAGAGCTACTTCCAGGTACAACTCCAGTGTCTATTGCTCTGTATAGAATGGAGCCGAAGGAGCTGGTGAAACTCAAAGCCTAGATCTAAGAACTGTTGAATCGTGGATTTATCTGACCGAATGTGTCTCCGTGGGGAGCCTCGGTCCTGTTTGTAAAGAAGAAGAACGGGTCCATGCGTATGTGTGTGGACTACCGTCAGTTGAATAAGTTGACGGTTAAGAACAAGTACGCACTGCCAAGAATCGACGACCTGTTCGATCAGCTCAAAGGAGCTTCGATTTTTTCTAAGATTGACTTAAGGTCGGGATATCATCAGTTAAGGGTAAAGGAATGAGACATTCATAAGACGGCGTTTCAGACTCGGTACGATCATTACGAATTTTTGGTGATGCCGTATGGGTTGGCGAATGCGCCCGCAGTATTTATGGATATGATGAACTGGGTATTTCAACCGTATCTTGATCCGTTCGTCGTGGTGTTCATCGACGATATCCTGGTTTACTCCAAGTCCGAGGAGGAGCATGATGCAGATCTTCGGGTGGTGTTTCAAATTCTGAGAGAGAAGCAGTTGTATGCAAAGTTCAGTAAGTGTGATTTCTGGCTGAAGGAAGTGCCCTTCTTAGGGCATGTAGTTTTCGCAGAAGGAATTAGGGTGGACCCTCGGAAGATAGAAGCCGTATTAGATTGGAAACCGCTGAAGTCTGTGGCGAAAGTTTGAAGTTTCTTGGGATTGACCGGGTACTACAGAAGGTTTTTTGAAGGGTTCTCATTGATAGCGGCACCTTTAACTAAGTTATTGAGGAAGGGAGTATCGTTTGTATGGACCGACAAATAGTAGGAGAGCTTTGGAAAGCTGAAGAGAATTTTGACGGAACCGCCAGTGTTAATTCAGCCAGAGACAAGAAAAGAATTTACTGTCTACTGTGATGCATCACATACAGATTTAGTGTTGTGTTGATGCAGGATGGAAAAGTTGTTGCATATGCGTCTCGACAGTTGAGACCGCATGAGTTGAACTACCCTACGCATGATCTAAAATTGGCGGCGGTAGTGTTTGCTCTGAAGATTTGGAGGCACTACTTGTATGGGGAGAAGTCAGTTATCTACACGGACCATAAGAACCTGAAGTATCTCCTTACCTAGAAGGAGTTGAATCTAAGGCAACGTATGTGGATTGAGCTCTTGAAGGACTACGATTGCTCGATCGAATATCATTTGGGTAAGGTGAATGTGGTGGCAGATGAGCTGAGTAGGAAGGCGATAGCGGATTTGAGGGCGATGTTCGCTCATCTCAGTCTGTATGAGGATGGCAGTTTGGTAGTAGAACTCCAAGTGAGACCAATGTGGACAAATCAGATCAAAGAGAAGTAACTTCTAGACGCTGTTTTGAGTGCTCGACTCGGGCAAGTGCAAAGTGGTGAAGGGGAGGACTATAGTTTGAATGGTGATGGGGTTATGTGTTTCCGTAAGAGAGTTTGTATGCCAAAGGATGTGGAGTTGAGGCAGATGATTCTTCAGGAGGCACATAGTAGCCCATACGCTATGCATTCTGGAGGGGTTAAGATGTACTGGAATTTGCGAGAACAATTCTGGTAGCTAGGTCTGAAGCGAGAGATAATGGAATTCGTGAGTAAGTGTTTGACGTGCGGCAGTGAAAGCGAACACCGATTGCCTTCGAGGTCGCGGTACCAGTAAAGATTTCTGATGGAAATGGGAGAGAATCACGATGGATTTTGATAGTGGGTTACCCCTTAGGCCCACTAAGAAGGATTCAATTTGGGTGATTATGGATCGGCTGACGAAGTCTGCTCATTTCATATCGGTTCGTGTTGATTTTTCTCTGCAAAGGTTGGTTAAGCTGTATGTGGCTGAGGTGGTGAGACTGCATGGTGTACCTGTGTCGATTATATCGGATAGAGACCTTAGGTTCACGTCACGGCTCTGGAAGGCTCTGCATCAGACAATGGGAACAAGGCTAGACTTCAGTACTGCTTTTCATCCACAGACTGATTGCCAATCTGAGAGGGTAATTCAGATCTTGTAGGATATGCTAAGGGATTGCATCATCGATTTTAGGGGAAGCTGGGAGGAGTATTTGCCTTTGGCAGAATTCACGTACAATAATAGTTATCAATCTAGTATTTGGATAGCGCCTTATGAAGCGTTATATGGAAGGAGATGTCGTACCCCAACTTGTTAGACAGAGTTGGGTGAGCGTCAAGTGTTGGGCCCAGAACTAGCGTCAGAAACGGAAGAGAAAGTTAGGTTAATTTGGGCTCGGTTGAAGGAAGCGTCTGATCGGTAGAAGTCGTATGCGGATCTTAAACGGAAAGGGATGGAATTTGTAGTAGGAGATCAAGTCTTCTTGAAAGTATCACCGTGGAAGAAGGTAATGAATTTGGTCGGAAGGGTAAGCTAAGTCCCCGATTTATTGGACCATATCGAGTACTAGAACGTGTAGGCCCAGTGGCGTATCGATTGGAGTTACCTTCAGAGCTAGGCCCAGTGGCGTATCGATTGGAGTTACCTTCAGAGCTAGAGCAGATACATGACGTGTTCCATGTCTCGATGCTAAGACGTTACCGTTCTGATCCATCGCACGTTGTGCCAGTGGAAGAGATTGAAGTAAGGCCAGACTTATCCTTTGAGGAGGAGCCAGTGCAAATTTTGGATCGAGACGCAAAAGTGTTGAGAAAGAAGTCTGTCTCTTTGGTCAAGTGTTGTGGCGAAACCACGGCGCGGAGGAAGCAACGTGGGAGCTAGAGGATGTTATACGACAATAGTATCCTCATCTCTTCTAATCAGGTAAATTTCGAGGCCAAAATTTATTTTAAGGGGGTAAAACTGTAACATCCCGAATTAGTGGGCTTAAGCGTTTAATGCATTGACATGATTAATGTGTTAATTTGAGAATTTGAGGTGCAAATAGGGCTCAGGTTTGGGCTGAGGCCTTGATTAAATATTCTGTTTAGACACTCTAGGGCTTAAAATAAAGTATTGGTAGTTTAATTGACAAACTGGGCTTGTGGCCCAACAGCAAGGGCGCGGTAAAGGGGAGCTATAGATGGTGTCAATAGGCAAAGAGAGGGGCCCAATTTGTGATCGCTTGGAGCCCATGTTCTTGGGCCAAATTCGGCACTTAGGGAGGCTAGGGGAGGACGGCATAGAGGCTAGGGAATAAGAGATTAAATGCTTTAATTATGTGGATAATATGTTGTTATTTAGGGGGAGAAGTTGGTGCTAAGTAGGCCTCTTTTGGAGAAGGTTGTAGATTAAGATAACAAGGGAGGATAAGAGCTATCTTTTGGAGGCAGAGTTGGCCGAAAATCAAACTTTGGAGAGGGAGAGAAAATCAATTTAGGGTGCCGAAATTTGAAGGCTAGAGTGTTCATCTTTTTCATGAGTTTTTCTTTCTTTTTCCTTTCTTATCTTCTCTCTCTCAAAGCCGAAATTCACTTTCTCTTGTTGGGTTCCCTCTTTTCTCTTAATTGCTTCTCAAAACCAAAACTCTCTAACTCTCTCTTCTCCTCTTCAAATTCATCCAAAAGCCAAACACCCCTTGCCCATATTTTCTTCTCCCATAGCCAAACCTTTTAGCCACTTTCATTTGTGTTTTCTCAATCTTCCTAAGGGCCGAAACTCCTAAACATCCAATTGAAGACCTGTGTTTCCTTTTCGATTTTTCTTATTTTGATCCTCTTTATTCCAGCCCTTGCCGAATCATCTCTAGGGTGTTGTTGAGCCTAATCTTGCTAGGAGGTGATTGAATCTGTTAGGTAGGTAAAGGGACAATTTCTTTTTCGAGGTATCTCTTTCGGGTTTACCTGTTAAGACAAATGGCTACTTGATCTAATGGTTTGATGCTTGGCCGAATGTAGGTGGGGTGGTGACACTCCCTTGAGGGTTTTTGGGATTCGTTCAGGCTTGAAAAGTAAATCTAGAATTTCAGAATTTGTTGATCTAGGTAAGGGTTTCGATTTAAGTGTTATGTTAATCTCTTAGATTTGATTCCATTGTTTTAATTCGGTCTAGTGACCAAGGGTTGTTTATGGACTCAAATACCAGCCAAGCATTAGGAGGGGTTACACCTGTAAACCCAGCCCCTAAGTTCAAGAAGCGAGTAGTATCAGCAGTGCGAGATTGGCCACCGGGTTGTGGGCCGGTATCGAAGCAAGATCGTAGGCAGATAGTAGTAGTCCCGACTGATGATAGTGTTGAAGTGGAGGGTGTGATAGTGCGATTAATTAGGTGTGTAACTTTTCACACCATTTAGATTGTTTCTTAGTACATGTATATAAATCTGCTATATTCTGTTAAATGTCGAAATCCCGGCATACCCGTTGAAACCCAAGGAGGGTAAAGGCGAATCACCAGGTTAGTGATTTCTGTCATTCATAAGTGAATGTTTCTGTTGAGATGATATGTTTTATAAGTATGTATATTTCTGTGATTGCACGAGATTGGGTGATTGATGAAAGGGGAAGTGTTCTGTTGTAGTGGCCTTTTGCCATGATCTGTTGTAGTGGCTTTTGCCATGATCTGTTGTAGTGGCTTTTGCCATGATCTGTTGTAGTGGCTTTTTGCCATGATCTATTGTAGTGGCTATTGCCATGATCTAACGATGAGCAGCTAACTGCAGCATGACTGCCATCGATGGTGTGTAGCAGTGTGGGTTGATTGTATAAATCCCCAATGGTGTGATCGGCAGGTAAGGGTGGTGTGTAGCGGATGGAAACCTAAGATTGGGTTTGGGTTTGCATAATTCCTGATATATTATATTTTGTTAATTGTTCTGTGGGGCTAAGGTCCAGTCTGATGGTGCACGAGGGTTGCACACTGAGTCTTGTGACTCACCCTATTATTAACATTTTTTTCCATGTAGCACTTAGTGCATCGGACCGGGCTGGAGGGGAGCGCAAGGTGGCCATGCAAGAGTCCGAATTGTTACAGCAAAGACGCCATTTATTTAAATTTCCCTTTAAAATGTTAAATTATTTTGGGTTTTATATTTTATTGTAATAAGGCCATGGGCCACTAGCTTTATATTTTTTTTCGATTTTATTGTGGGCTTTTATTATTATTAGACATTTAGATTTTATGTTTTAATTAAGCGAAGGCTTTTATTATCATATAAAATTTATATCTTTTATAAATTATCAAATCATTAAGTTTTTCAGAATACATGTTTAAACTCGACAAATGTTTTCCAAAAATGCGACATGTTTTACTAAATCTTCTTAGTGACATGCCAGATCCGGTCATGGTGTTTGGGCTGGGTTTGGGGTGTTATAGCTTTCGTGATGTTTAAACTACCAATTAAGCAAGGAATAGTGAAACTCCCTGGATCTTTTAACTTCCATGGTAGTCTATTTTGGAGAAAGGCTAAACACTCTTCATTAAGCTCCACCTTTGATACTTCCTCAAGCTTCCTTTTGTTTGTGAGAAGTTCCTTTAAGAATTTTGCATACTTTGGCATCTGGGAAATAGCTTCAACAAACGGTAAGTTAATATGTATTTGTTTAAAGAGTTCAAGGAACTTACCATATTGAGCATCCAGTTTTTCTTTCTTCAATTTTTCAGGATATGGAATTTGTGTTCTATTCTCTTTAGGCAATGTATTGTCGTTCTCAACTTCTACACTTTTTTTCTTGATAACATCATGTGCTGTCTTTCTTTGTGGTTCAACTAGCTCTTTGCCACTGCTTAGTGTGACTGCCCTTACTTGCTCTGTGTCTTTGGAAAAAATTTCCGTCCTTATTTCACATACTATTTCAGTAAGTATTCCAACTGACGTAATGAGCTCTCCCACCTGAGTCTTGATTCCCTTGAGTAAGATTTACTGTTCATTAAGTGTTGCTTCCGTCATTTGGAAACTAGAATCTGTAGCTGCCATGAATTTTGTCAGTATCTCTTCAAGGTTTGATGTCTTTTCCTGTGGATAAGGCTGATTTTGGTAATTTGGAGTAGGTTGCTACCTTTGATTTCCTTGATTTCCTTGTCCTCCCCACGAAAAATTTGGGTCGTTCCTCCAACCTGCATTATAAGTGTTACTATAAGGATTATTATTAGATCGGAAATTGTTACCTATATAGTTTGTCTGCTCGGTTTCTGTTCCTGGTTGATAGGGTGGGTACTCAAAATTCGCCACATTCTTGCTTGCTTCGCATTGCATGACTAGATGTACCTGTGAAGAACATAAATTATCAAGCTTTTTTTTCATTAACTCCATCTATGTTGACAGCATTGTCACTACGTCTATGTTAAAAACTTCGATTGATTTTGTCGGTTTGGCTCTTGTAATCTGCCATTGATAGGTGTTCAATGACATCTCCTCAATAAAATCGTAAGCCGCTTCAGGAGTTTTATTATTCAAAGTTCCATCGGCTGATGAATCAATCATTTGCCTAGTTGGAGAATTCACACCATTGTAAAAAGTTTGGACTTGAAGCCACAAAGGTAATCCGTGGTGTGGGCATCTCCTTAGGAGATCCTTGTATCTTTCCCATGCATCATATAATGTTTTTGCGTCATTCTGCACAAAAGAAGATATGTTATTCCTAAATTTAGTCGTTTTGGCTGATGGAAAAAATTTTAAAAGAAATTTTTCGGTCATTTGATCCCATGTGGTGATTGACCCCGTGGTAATGAGTTCAACCAACGCTTTGCTTTGTTCCTTAATGAAAAGGAAATAATCAAGACGTATGGCATCATCGTAAACGCCATTTATTTTGAAGGTATCACAGAATTCTAAAAATTAGATATATGAGTGTTTGGATCTTCATCCTGCAAACCATCAAATTGAACAAACTGTTGTATCATTTGTATTGTGTTAGGCTTTAATTCAAAATTATTAGCGACTATAGCGGGCCTAACAATACTAGATTTCGCTCTGTCAAATTAGGTTTAGTATAATCATACATAGTACGTGAGCATTCTTCTTGCACATTTGGCGGTGGATTGTTTTCGTCCATCCCTTTAGTAGGATTGGATCTTTGCTGTTCTTCTCTTTGATAATCTAGGGCTCGTCTAATTTCTCTACGATTTCATGAAGCGGTAGCTTCAATGTCATTTTCGTATTCTAATGGTCCTCTTGAATTTCTTCTAGTCATAAACTAGAGGTACCTGTTATGAAAAGAAAGAAAGAAATTTAGAAAAATAAAAATATATGTATAAGAATAAGAGAAATTTAAAAATAAAAATAATGGCTAAAGTAATAGAAATAGAGCTTTTTAATATTTTAGTATTCCCCGGCAACGGCGCCAAAAACTTGATCGTGTCAAACAATAGAGTTTTAATATTTATAAAGAGTGATCGAACCTGTAGACTAACTGTGACAACGATAGAGGCAAGTGCACCTATCGAATAGTAGTATAGCTGAGGCAAGAATATCTTATCGAACCCAAGGGAACCTAAAAGTACTACGACTCACTTTCTTTCTATTATTTATTCTGAAATATGAAGTGATTGGTTTATTAATTTAATGAAATACTTAAACTAAATGCAAAAAAAAAAAAAAAAAGAATGAATTGGAGAAAGACTTTAGGAAAATTTAGTTGATAAAGACGATACCCTCAGGAAGAATCCACCTATGACTTCACCTATTTCCCTAAACCATATGATTTCTTGACTTAGCTTGATCCGTGAGACTCCCTAACCTATATTAAACCCTCTCTCGAGGCGAATAACGTCTAACCTTAGGTTAATTAATGGAACTCTTGTTCTCTTATAATAACCCCCTAAAGAAGTAGTAAATCGATCAATGGATTCCCATATTAGGTTTCACCCTAATCCGGCAAAATCTCGTAATCCTATCTTTAGGCGCCCGATCAACTCCACTCAATTATGCTAGATCTACTCTTAGGTAGGGTCTATTCCTCCTCCACCTATGAACATCAGATTAAATTAAGCAACATAATTAAGAATAAACTAAGTACTTATCACATAATTTAGAAATCAAATAACAAAATCCATCATTGGTTTCATCCCCTTCAGGTATTTGAAGGGTTTAGTTCATAACAAAGTAGGAAAACATCTTAAGAGAAAAGATAAAATAAAGCATAAGAAATCCCTAAAACCCCTTGAAGGAATTGAAGGAGAGATCCTCCGTCTTGAATGGAGCTCCGACTTCTTGAGATGGATCAACTGGTTATCTTCAAGTGATTCCCTAAAAGATGAAAGCTTCGGCAAAAGCCTATGCAAAAAAGCTCCCTTTATGTTTGCCTTAGGTTGTTTATATAGGCTTTGGAATGCTATACTTGGCTCCTAAGTATCTCCTTCAAGTAGAATTACGTTGGAGAAGACTTAGGAGTATGTTTCTTTGGCTTTAAGCATCCAAATCCGAGTGAAATTGCTCTCTCCCGCGGCAGGGGCACGACTATGGCACACGCCCGTGTAAATCGTAGTTGGGTCGTGTCTCGATTCTGTCATTTTGGGCATGGCCATGTAAGTCTGGATTCAGGCCATGCTTCAGGTCTATCAATTTGGACACGGCCATGTAGATCACCAGGCACGTCCGTGTGAGAAATGGATGATGCACGGCCGTGTATGATGGAGTTGAGGTCGTGCTCTAGGTAATCGACGAGGCACGATCGTGTGGGCTTTGGGCCAGGCCGTGTTGATTTCTCGCTAAGGCCCAATTACTTCGTTTTAAGCCCGTTTTGTGTTCTTTTTATTCTCGAGTGCTTTCCTGCGTATAAACATGAAAAGAAAAGATTAAAAGCACATTTTTACATAAAATTAAGGGCTAAATCATCCAAAAGCCTATTAAATATGGGGTTAAAATATGTTACTCTTACGGCTTATCAAACTTTAAAAAAAACCTACTAATCTAGTGTCTTCAACTAGAACTTTTTTTAATTAAGTGACCAAATGAAAACTTGCCTATAGTGTAGTTTACCCTTTCTAATATAATTTAGAGTCAAAACGAATCGTTTGAAGTGTTGTTAAAAGGAAGTATCTGTCAGGCACGTGAACATGCGGTCACGCTTCGAACCCTAAAAAGAAAAGAAATAAAAAACCACCAACCGAAGATATTTCCCACAGAACAGTCACCAAGTACCTTCGTTTTTATATTTCCCGATACAGCAATCAAACTACCCCCGCCGTTTCTCTATTTCTTTCTTCCGTTCCGTTCCCTTGTTTCCCCCGTAATTTTTCTTCCCTTCTTAATTTTTATTATTATTATTATAGTTATTCGATCTGTTCTATTATTTTTAGTTATTAATTGTTCGTTCAATTTTTTTAATGTCTGATTGTTAATGATAATGTTATAATTTAAGTATTTAAGGGAGTTTAGGAAATTGATCAATTTTTTTTTTCTGAATCCGATTTATTAATTTGGAATGCTGCAGTTAATTTAAGAAGTTGTAAGATCGAGAAATTGAAACTAAGTTGGTTGTTATGGCTGGTCAAAGAAATGATTACGGTAAAAGATCTCATTTTCAGCCTGATTACGCTGGAAATGGAGGAGGAGGTGTTAAGAGAAGAAATGCTGGTGAGGAAAATGAACAACAGCATGGGATTGGGCCTGAAGATACCGTTTACCGTTATTTATGTCATGTGAAAAGGATTGGGAGTATTATAGGAAGAGGTGGTGAGATTGTGAAACAGTTGAGGTTAGATAGTAAGTCGAACATTAGGATTTGTGAAGCTCTGCCGGGTTGTGAGGAGAGGGTTGTTATGATTTATAGTTCCAGTGAGGAAACAAATCCATTTGGTGATGAGCTTGTTTCGCCTGCTCAGGATGCTTTGTTTAGGGTACACGATAGGGTTGTCTCGGAAGAGTTGCCTGCTGATGAGGATTTGGAGGAGCAGACACATGTGGTTACTGTGAGAATGCTTGTGGCATCTGACCAGATTGGTTGTGTTATTGGGAAAGGTGGACAAGTGATTCAAAGTATAAGGAGCGAAACACAAGCTCAGATTCGGGTTTTAAGCAATGAGCATTTACCCCCGTGTGCATTGACTTCAGATGAGCTTCTTCAGGTAAGTTGTTTTCTCATGTGAAAAAGATATACCATGTGTTATGCCCTTTTTTAAATTAAATAAGAGAAAAATATTTGCCATTTACCTGAATATTATCTCCTGTAGAGTTAATTTCTTAATTTATTGCAAGACTTAACCATAGGTTATAGATGTATGGATATGACAAGTGTTTGAATGGAAGATTCCTTTAAAGGGAAATGAAAGGTCTAGAAGTTGGTTTTAGCTAACAGCTTTTATTCCTCACAGTGTTGCTAAGTTGAAAAGAAATGGTACTAAGCAGTCTTCCTAGAAAAGGGAAGAGTCTTTATTTTCTACTTTTATGTTCTCCTGTTTTAAGTGATGGGATTTGGAAGATCTGTTGATTGATCTCCATAAGGCTTCTGACCAGACAGTTCTTACCTAAAAATGTGTCCTTATGTTGTAACTGTATATTATTAGCATTCTTGAAAATGTTTGAGTTGCCTGCATATAAGGGGATTTTGAATCATCTTGCGGCCTTCTTGTTTATTCATTCAGTTTCTCTATGGGGATTTCAGATAATTGGAGAGCCCTCAGTTGTCAGGAAGGCTCTTTATCAGGTGGCATCTCGCCTTCATGATAACCCTTCAAGATCCCAGCACTTGCTTCTCTCCTCTCTATCTAATATGAATCCATCAGGTGGGATGTACATGAATGCCCCCCTTATTGGTTCTTATGGAAATTATTCTTCTAGAAGAGATGATGGTTCTGCAAGGGAGTTTTCTCTTCGTTTGGTATGCCCGGTTGGAAATATTGGGGGTGTGATTGGAAAAGGTGGTGGTATTATCAAACAGATTAGACAGGAGTCTGGGGCATCGATTAAAGTTGATAGCTCTGCAGCTGAAGGAGATGATTGCATAATATTCATATCAACAAAAGAGGTAAGAATACATTAATTCTTAAAGTTAAGCTTAGATTCTCATTGTGGAATTTATATGTCATGCCTCATTATTTATATCTCTGCAGTTCATTGAAGACCCATCCCCTACCATCAATGCTGCTTTGCGCTTGCAATCACGTTGCAGTGAAAAAACAGAAAGAGAATCAGGTGATTCTGTAATCACCACCCGTCTACTTGTTCCAAGTTCACAGGTTGGATGCCTTATCGGTAAAGGTGGGGCAATAATATCTGGGATGAGGAATGCTACTAGGGCTAGTATTCGCATACTTTCTAAGGAAAACCTTCCCAAAGTTGCATATGAAGATGAAGAAATGGTGCAGGTGAATAAAATGGTTTTGGTGTACACACTCGATGTCATTGTCAGACTTTTGATAGAATTTTTATCTTCCAATGCTGCACAGATTACTGGAGGTCTTGATGTTGCTAGCAATGCCTTTTCGCAAGTACTGTTGCGGCTGAGAGCCAATATATTTGAAAGAGAAGGAGCAGCAGCAACGCTTTTGCCTGTTCTTCCCTACATTCCCATGTCATTAGACATTTCAGATGGTCCTAAATATGGTAACAAAGATGGTCAACCGCGTAATCGTGGATACTCTTCTTACTCAGGGGGATACAGCCCTAGTGATTTGACTGCAAGTGACAGTAAAGGAAATTATAGTGGTTCACTTGTAAGCTTGTCTTTTCATTCATTTCTTCCTTTAACATTTCTTTGCAAAGATGCTTAAGCTTATTATTATTGGGATGCATCTGGTTGTTGCAGCCAGGTTTTTTCAAAAGTGCAAGATCTGCATTTGAGAACTATCCATCTCGTTGCAAATTTATGATGTTCTGCGTGCTTAATTTCTATCTCACATGTTATTGTACTTCCTCTGATTGTCGTATATTATCTTTTTCCAGAGTGGAGGTGATATATATGGAAATCATGGTGGTCGCAACTCCAGCCGGGGGTAACGTTTACCTATCTAGTTAGAAAACTTCGATCACCTTTGATTGTTCTCTAATAGCAATTGTTACCACCTTGCCTGATTTTTTGCTGTCACCAGGTTGTCCAATCTAAATCAAGTTTCACATAGGAAGCATGGGTATTAGTCCTGGGTTCTAGACTGCACAGGTAAATATGTGTCTGATTTCATTTATTTACTTCGGGTATTGATATGCTAGTTTTTTAAATTCTTTTTACATGAAGATATGCAGAATGATATCTTAAACCCAGCCAGCCATCCTCTGCCAAGGATTCTACTGCACCTTTCCCACTTGTTGCCTTTTCTCCCCTATCTAAGCAGTTGTCGTCACAAATCTTGGAGCCAGACCTTTGTCCCTTTTGATGAAGCTAGCCTAGACCAGAAGACCAGACAAATCGGGTTTGAGGAACTTATGTTCCACTTTGGCTCGCCTTTATGCCTGTCTTGGGTGACCAAGAATAAGATCATTTGATGATGCAAATCACCAATCATTTTTGGCCTGGATTCATGATTTGCAGGCTCTGTAACACATTTCTAATAATTTGCTTTCCATGTAACCCTTACAGTTGTATCCTTGACTTTTGGCAATTTGGCTGATGAAGTGATTTTTTATGTTTTATAATGGAGTCAAGGTAGCATCTACTTGTTTAGGATTTTTTTTATGTATGCATGTGGCTTGAGAGTTGCATCAGATAGGAAAGTTTAGATTGCCATAATCCCGAGAGCAATGTAATTGTAGCTTATGTTGGGTGTAAATGCCATCATATTTGGTTCCTTGATTATATTTTACATGTAGCTCAAATGGCTGGTACTTTTCTGGAGTTTGCTGGGATGTACTGGTCCCATTTCTTCTTTTGAAGAAGAGAGGCCATGTTTCTGTTGAACAAAGTGCTTCAAAAATTGTCCCCTTAATCGTATGATCTAAAATTTGAACTTGCACAAAATGAGCTGGAAGTTATATAAGGGTTGTATGAGCTTGTAAATCACTTTAGGTAAGAAATATTTGGTTAGGCTATGTGTTCAGATTAGTTTTGGAGGCTGTCACAGCGAAAAAAGAGAAGGCTTTGGAGGCTGTTTTGTGAAGAGAAAGCTAAAGAGGAAGGCAAGGAAACCTCAAATGGAATCAATTGAAGAAGTAGGCTTATTCTTGGTATTGCATCCTAATTCTCTTATTTCATCTTATGGGGTAAGCAAACTTTAGTTCTTTGTGCTACTTTTGGCAGGTGGTTTATATCATTGGCTTTCTCTGGCATTGGGAGCTGGTAAGCTGTATGTGGTAACTGGTAAGTGACTTTTGTAGTCAATTGCAATATGCTTGTATTTGTAATATAAACTAAACAGAGTTAGTCCACTAACCATAAAGTTGAAATGTGAAATCCTAAATTTAAGAACTGAGGAGAAATTTGAATGATGTGTTCCATAATGGTAGCATGAACAGTTTTAGTTTATAACTTTCTACAACAATCGGATTGAATATTACAATATTAATACTTCCATACCTAATGGTTTGTCTGGTTGTTCAATATTACAATTACTGTTCCAGGGCATATATTTTTGCTTAATAGTCAGGAAAAAAGTTGACTCTGATACTGATTTCTATGCATTGGTTAATTCTTCTTACTGCCATCTTTCAATTGCAAACTCTTCATGTGTGGTATCTCTCTTCCATGCGCAAACCGGTTTCTGGATATTCCTAAATTCATGTAGGCTTATGAACTTGTATGAATGTATGTATATGCATTCCATGTAGATGAGAATCCTTGTTTAGAGCTCTCACATATTATCAGGTTTATGCACTGATAGCTGACAGGTTTCTCTATCCCAATTGCAGTCTGCTATCATTCAATTATATTTGTTGTTTGGGGGAAAGGGAGATTGAAATTGCTGTGACCAGCCTTATCTCTAATTTCTTAAAAGCTACTTTTTATAGTATGCAGCCTTGATCCTTTGAAGACGAAGCCGTGAGGAAAAAACGAAAGCATAGGCTGAACCGATCATTGTATAAACAAAATCCCAACAAAAATATTTAATACATTCAAGAAATACTATACTTAATCTCAGGTTAAATATAGGAGATAAACCCTGTTTTATTTCATCATTGTATCTTAAAAAGGACTGCTTTTCTAACTTGGATCAAAGATTATATCTTAGAACTTGGATTTCGTCTTATCGTTACTTTTACATTTGTCAAGTTTAATGACCAAAATGGATATAGTTTTTTTAAGTATTAAATTGGACAAAATAAAATTTGTATTAAAGTGGGTTAAAAAATTTAGGTATCAAAATAGACTTAATTATTAAGGTTATGGATTAAAAGTTATATTAACTTACTTTGTAATTTTAGTTTCAATTAGTCTTGATAATTTTGAGCTGAATTTAAAAATCCAAGTTGATCAATTTGAATTTCATTTAACCTGATTTGTTTATAAAATGTTATCCATTCAAACTTAGTTTAATTTGAATTAGTTTGAACTGAAAACTTCTTCAACTTGATATAATTTAAATTCGAAGTGATCAAAATTCGTAATGAAACCAAGTAGGCTTATGAATAGGTCTGGCTGCAATGCATGAAGAGGTCCTCCTAAGTTTTTCTGTCAACCATTTTAGCAAATGCAAGTGGACGTAACAATGTACCTTTGTACCTGAAAAAGAGGCAGGAAAAAAGTGATGGGTGGTGGGCGGTGATTTCAGAGATATGTGATCCAAAATTGTTACCCAAAGGCCATCCTCAGCCCATGTCACCCCCCGTAATAACCATTTTCTAATATGACGATGTTCCCAATTTCCTGTCACATACAGACCAGAATCTACCTCTATCCTCTCCCTTCCTTCACTCTCATCCATATCTACAGACAATGACATGTCAAACACAATGTCAGTTTGTATTTTAGGCTTCAAAAGACTTGGTTTTAAGGGCTTTTAGAGCGTAAATTTCTCTAAACTCAAACTTGGAAAGTGATAAGGTTTTGTTTCCAAAACAACATTAGGGAAACTAGTTGATAATGTGTCACTATGATTGCATATTTCAAGTTAAAAAAAAAAACTTCAGATCTAAAATCAAACTTGGAAAGTGATAAGTTTTTGTTTCCAAAACAACATTAGAGAAACTAGTTGATAATGTGCCCAATGATTGCATATTTCAAGTTAAAAAAAACCCCAGAAACAGCAGTGTTTGAACCCCAAAAAGATCAAAACATAAAGAGGCTGTGTATGGGGCAATGGTAACTTTGTAAGAGGCTACTATGAGCCTCTAGGGTGATTGAAAGTAACTTTTTAGGGCTTGCGTATGCTGACTTCTAGACACATGCAGTTGTCCATTCACTCCCTCATGTCCTTCACGTATATATATATGTTATCCTCCCATTCTTGGTTATATGCACCCACAAATTTTCAAACTTCCACTCTGCAAACTACATTGCTGCTAATACGTTGAGGAAAAAATTGTTTATCCATTGCTGGATCGATACTATCTTCATCTAAGATTTAGCATGTGGGAATGAGGTAAAGTAGTGCAGCCAAGGATGATTTGCCGGCTAGGCTTTCTCTTCCACTTATCTGAGTTGTTTTTTGATACTCGTTAATTACTCAAAACTATTTATGTTAATGGTTTGAACTGTTCATGGGAATGGGAAGTTAATTATTTAATCATAAATGAATCAAACCTTTGTTGGAGGAGATAATCGGCAAGTTGTCTTTGGCTACGTTTCTTTCTCATTCTCACATATTAGATCTATGATGATGATAAAACTGGAAATGCTGATTGTGAAGCACTTTCACATAACAGTAATGGTGGAGGTTCAAGCCTTACGTGGCAGGGTCGGATCCCATTATCAAGTAGGTTCCTATCCTTGTATATACATACATCATCTAATTATATAGTTTTATCCATTTCAGCATGTTGGATCATATTATCAAGTAGGTTCCTATCCTTCTATATACATACATCATCTAATTATATAGTTTTATCCATTTCAGCATGTTATTGCACGAGATGATTGCCTCTATGGAAACTTCATCATCATAATAAGGCTATTCAAGAGTTAAAGTAAATGAAAAGTTTAAAGAAGAGATATAGTTAGTGATGGCATTTTATCTCAGCTTAGATGTAAGATTCTGCAACTTGTAACGTTATTTCTACATGTTGCAGCCACAGAATCATATGTGCGATTGATGAAACCTTAAACAGGAAATATGATTTGCATTTCCTCTGTGGTAGCTGCAATATTAGAATTGAAACCAGGACTTAAGTTGTAGGGACTTAATTTACTTCTTAGCAACTTTTTCATCTCCAAATGTATGGAAGGATAGAGGCATGTACGTAGTTCAAAGGGACCAGTATTTCCTTCTGGTACTAACTCATGCCCCACTTCAACTTTTTCTATTAATGCTGATACAGCCTTCGGAAGTTAGCAGCCTTAATCACCTTTTTGTTCTTTGACAAGGGGTGCTTGTCTTGAAACAAATAAACATCAATAGCTTTTAGCTTACTGAATGTGGAAGTTCTTGCCACAAACTGAAAGAAAGACTATGAATGGCATGATCCTTTCCTCTTGGAGTCCCCTTATCATCTTTCTTCCAGAAGTGTTTTAAAATGCTTGAGATCTTCCGGAAAAGGTCAACTCTCTATTGTATGCATTGCTATAGAATGTCGTGTCTGTGATTATGAACGTTTTACAAATTGAAGTCAAGAAATGAACCCACATAATACAGGAGAAAATTATCCTTTATGCTTGTTGGTCCGAATTTGCCTGTCGGTGATCAAGTTGCAGTATATGATTTCTTCAAATGCTGTGAGGAAAACAGGACATTGATTGCTTGCATATGGATTGTTTTACTAAATTTAGCTGGCTAGCCATAGGCTCATGTGACTTGCATAACTAGCAACCAATCCTGGTATTAGACAGTCCATCCCTGTTCCAGGACATCAGATTCATTTTCCCTATGTCTCTCCGTTTAGCTTTTAAGAAAACTACTATCATATCAGAAAACAGATATAATGTTATCTTATATTAGGAATAACGATTAGATAAACAGAAGTTAGTTAAAAAGGGTTAGTTGTGTAGTAGTTAATAGTTAGTTAATCAGTTGGTTAGTTATAGTGAGCCAGCTGACTATTACTTTCTAAATTGTATTAAATACTCCTCTATCTTCATTAATGAAGCAAGTCAGTAACGTACTTACCATGATCTTGATATGATATCACGAGCTAGGGTTTTTCTTGGGATAGCTCATTTTTTCCCTTCCTCTTCTCGATTTTGTTTTTTTCATTTTCTCATGGCAAATGAAACTATACCTATGGGTGATACACCTCGCCATTCGTCTAATGTTGAAGGAGCAACTCATTCACAAGGTCTTAGCAGCACGACTCTACAGACTATTCGTTACTTCTCCAAACACGATACGATCAAACTAGGGGAGCACAACTTCTTGTTATGGAAACATCAGATCTTGTTGATTCTTGAAGGCTATGATCTTGAAAGATTTATGCTTGGTACAACTCCTGTTCCACCTACTCATCTACCTGGACCTGACGGACAGTATGTTGATAACCCTTCATTTCTGATCCATAAAAAGCAGGACAAATTCCTAGCTTCTTGGTTGCTTTCCATAGCCACAGATGAAGTTCTGGTCCATCTCACATTGGCCAAGACCAGTTTTGACGTTTAGACTGGAATTGAAAGGAGATTTGGGGCAAAATCCAACGTCAAGCTATCGAGCATGTGCCATGCACTATACTCTCTCAAGAAAAGGAGTCTTACTATTAAACAGTATTTTACTAAGGTGAAAAATCTCAGTGATAGTCTCATTGCTGCTGGCAGTATAGTCATGGAGCAAGAACAAGTGAGCATCATACTGGCTGGTCTTTCACTGGAGTATGAATCTGTCCGTGTGATTGCCTCCGCCACACCAATGTCTCTCGAGTTGTTAACGAAGATGCTTCTTAATTGTGAAACACGACAATTGGCTTCTTTGACTGAGGTACCCTTGCAAGCTAATATGGCGTCCCACCAGAAGCAGGATAGTAACGTGAATCTAAACACACTAATGCTCCTAACTGTTGTCATCAATAGTATAAACATGGCCACAGAGGGAAAGGCCGTGGTTGGTCTCGTGGCAGGGCTCGTGGCAATGGTAAAAGTTGGCCATGATCTAGACCACAATGCTAGTTATGTGGCAAAATCGGCCACTTAGTTCAAACATGCTATCACCGATTTGATGAAACGTTTTGGGTGTTAGTTCCAACCATTCGATGACAGTTAATTACCATCAAATCCACGATCAGGGAGGTTCTTCTACTGTAACTCCTTATTCTCATATGTCTCCTGCTTGTAGTCCTTCATATTAAGCTACCATCTCCTCCTCTCATCCCTCTCCTCGACAGCCTTCCTCTACTGCTAATGATCAGGCCTAGTATCCAGATTTTGGGGCAACTAATCACATCACCCCCTAACATGGCCAATCTTTCAACAGTTTCTCCTTATACAAGTACGAGGCAAGTTTCTATGGGTAATGGTGCTTTTGTTTCGATTGCCAACATAGGCTCATCCAGCATGCAGGCTGGTTCTAGGCTTTTTCGCCTAATAAATTTATTACATGTCTCCACTGTGTACAAGAACTTGCTATTAGTTGGCCAATTTACTAAGGATAATACTGTCTATTTTGAATTTCACCCATTGCTTTGCTTTGTGAAGGATATTCAAACCAGGAAAACCCTCCTAGTGGGCCGTTTGCATAATGGTCTCTACAAGTTTGATACCTCTAGCCCGGTCTCCAGCATATACATCTTCTCAGCCCAGTTCGACGTTATTATACACAACTCAACTTGTGCCTTCCCCTACATTGTGGCATAGTCGAGTAGGTCATCTATGTACCAATGTTCTTATTGATGTTTTGTGTAGTTGTAATGTTCCTTTCAGACGTAGCACTCTATCTACCATTTGGTCAGCTTGCCAGTTAGGTAAAGCTCATAAACTGCCCTTCAGTCCATCACTCGTTGCCTTTTGAATTAGTGGAATCTGATGTTTGGGGCCCTGCTCATCTAAAATCAAATGACTTTGTTTATTATGTTTCCTTTGTGGACTTGTATAGCAGGTACACTTGGGTGTATTTCCTACAGTCAAAGTCAGAAGTCTTCAAATATTTTTTCCATTTTCATGCAATGGTTCAAGTTCAATTTGGTTGCTCTATTAAGAGGCTTCAAATTGGTTGGGGATGAATATAGGTCTGTGTCCAAGGAGTTGTCTTGACTTGGTATTCAAAATCGGGTCACTTGTTCCTACACTTTCAAGCAGAACGGAGTAGCTGAAAAGAAGCATCGACACCTCGTTGACATGGGGTTGACACTTCTCGCACAAGCTTCATTACCCTTGGAATTCTGGTCCCATGCTTTTGCTCATGCTATTCACTTGATGAATAGGCTCCCTACTCCTCTTCTACAGAAGAAAAGCCCTTATGAGGTACTTTATAAAGCTCGACCTGCCTATTCTTATCTAAAGGTTTTTGGTTGTGCTTACTTTCCCTACTTGAGGCCATATCAGAAGCACAAGCTGCAGTTTCAGTCTAAACAATACGTGTTTATTGGAGTTGCTACAAATTAGAAGAGTTACAAGTGTCTTGATAAGGATGGCCGCATTTTTTTCTCTCGTCATGATACATTTGATGAAACATTATTTCCTTTTTCAGACTGATTCCTTCTTACATTCTGGTTCTGGCTCAATCAGTTCTCTTCATCACAAGTCTAGCCTTCCCATGGTGGTAGCCACACCCCCTTCAAATTATAATTCTTTCGCTCTAGACCAAGTCATATCCTCTCCTGTGGCTCAGTACAAGGGTAGGCTGGTTGTCAAAGGGTACCTTTAAGAGGCAGGTGTTGATTTTTAAGAAACTTTTAGCCTTGTGGTCAAACCAACAACCATTATAGTAGTTCTGGCTCTAACAGTTTCCATGGGATGGACTCTTCGACAAGTAGACATTAACAATGCCTTTTTGAACGAAGACCTGCAGGACGAAATATACATGGTGCAACCATTAGGGTTTGAACAACAAGGAGGTGGTGGTCAACAGTTGGTCTGCAGACTGAGAAAAGCACTCTATGGACTTAAGCAGACACCACGAGCCTAGTTTCATAAGCTCAGGGATTTTCTTGTAACTGCGCAATTTGCTGTTTCAAAAGCTAATAATTCTCTATTCATTCATAGGTCAGGATCTCAACTAATCTATGTCCTTGTATACGTTGATGACATAATTGTAACTAGGACAGATTCCCAAGCTATGGATCAATTTGTTAAAGAGCTTGATGTCTAGTTCTCTCTTAAAAACATAGGAAGGTTGAGTTACTTTCTAGGTATTGAGCTCAGCTATACACTAGAAGGATTTTTCTTAGTCAAAGGAAGTACGTACTTGATCTTCTTACAAGGGCATCCATGAACAAGTTAAATGACTCACCTACGCCCATCACAACAACCTGTCATTTGACAGCTAATGAAGGTACTCCAGTCGAAGATACAAAGTTGTACAGAAGTATAGTTGGTGCCTTACAGTATGTCATGGTTACCAGGCCAGATATAGCATTTTCGGTTAATAAGGTTTGCCAATTCAAATACAAACCATCAGACCTGCACTTTAAAGCTATCAAACGAATTTTACGATATTTGAAAGAGGCCTTGAATTATGGCATAAAATTCACTCGGAGTCTAAAATTTCTATTTGAAGGATTCTCAGATGCTAGTTGGGGGTCAGATAGTGATGATCGTCGATCAAAGTCCGATTACTGTGTTTTTCTTGGAGGAAATCTCGTCTTCTGGAGTTCTAGAAAGCAGCAAGTGGTCTTGCGTTCTACAACTGAGGTAGAGTATAGAAGCCTTGCTCATGTCACTGCTGAGATGGTTTGGATTCGGTCATTGTTGTCTGAATTAGGAGCTTCTACTAAGGGCAAAGCGTTGGTATGGTGTGATAGCTCAGCTGCTGTGGCAGTCGCAGGAAATCCTGTAATGTATTCGAAGTTTAAGCACGTTGAAAGGGATTTGTTCTTCGTGCGAGAGGAAATTGCCCGAGGATTGTTCAAGTTGGGCATGTTCAAATCATGAAAAAATTGCAGATGTGTTGACAAAACCATTACTACAGGGCCATTTCACAAGTTTAGGAATTGGCTCAGGATTATCACTCGTTATTGAAGATACAGAAAGGAAGTAGAGTAGCACGGGGAATGTTAGGAATAATGATTAGATAAATAGAAGTTAGTTAAAAAGGGTTGGTTTTGTAGTAGTTATGTAACACCCCAAACTCGACCTAGACGTTATGGTCGGATCTAGCATGTTACATCAAAAGATTGTGTAAAAGCTATGCGTTCATTATAATCCTTGTATCCTTTCAAAACTCCGAATTTCATTGTTTGTAAAAACAAGATTTTGCTTAAAGAGTATTCTTGTAAAGATGTTATTATTTTCGAAAACTTTGTTCGTTGCAAAAGTTTGACTTAAAGAATTACGGAAACGTGTTATTTTGAAAACGGTTATTATCGTTTTAAAAACCAGTGTTTAAGCGTTTAACAATTTGTAACTAGTCGAAATGAAAGTTTAAAAAGAAAAATAAAATCCAATGGCCTTATTACACAAGATATTAACCTAAAAATAATAATATAAAATAAATTAAAACCAAAATTACTAAGTATAGTTATGAAGCAAATCCTACGTATGGCCACTAAAACGGTATGTGCAAAGCCACGAAAACGGTATATGGTAGAGCCACTAAAAAGGTATGTGACAGAGCCACTAAAACGATACTTCCTCCATTCATCAAACCCAACCCATGCAACATGATATGAATACAATGTATTACAACTATAAACAGATATAAATAAAATCACATACACGATATTTAACCATAATCAAGGGTATAACAGTCATTTTGTCACCTAAGGGTATAACGGTAATTTTTTCCCCTTTGGGGATATTTCAGTAATTCTACCCTACAGGGGTATTTTGGTAACTTTACCCATAGAGGGTGTTTCGGTAATTTTGCAAATCGAGGTATTTCAATAATTTCGTAAACCAAGGTATTCTAAATAGAGATAACGATGCTAATAGACCTATGGACCATTTTCGGCCCAAATGGGCCCACACGCCCGTGTGACCCATTTAGCCCAAATCTAGCCACAGATATGAGATTCACATAGATCAGTCCAATATTTACTACACAATCATACAATTTATTCATATGGGTCCACTTGGCCCCTTTCGGCCCATCGTGGCCCAAACAGCATCAACCGACAAGAATACTCATGGTGGCCTCAACTATAGCGTCGAAGCTCCTACACGTGCGCTCGCACGCTCGTGTGGCTACCATCGTCGTGTGACTAGTATTTTGGCATTTGCCACTCTATAGCTAGAGTAGTGCGAAATACACACCTGATAGGAATCTGGAAGTAATCCACGCTCCGAACACTCCTATGCCCAACGCCAACCAAGGTATGCTTACTCTCTTCATAATTTGCTCTATTTAAAGACAGCTTCTCACCTTCCCCCATGCTAGCTTTCCGATGTGGGATCTCTTCTTCAGTAGATTTTAATTCCAACACAAACTCTGGCCATCCAATCCGCAAAATAAACACTCCCTTGCTTGACATGAGATTCGAACCCTTTCCCTCTCCTATGGTCGAGACACTACATGCCACCACAACACAGCTCCTTTTGTGACTTAAAGCATGCGCAACTAAATATAAGCCTATAGGCCAAAGTCTAAGTTCATTTAAAAAGAAATCAAAATAAATTGCAAGTGCCAAGACTTGAACCTTGGACCCCTTGCTTCCTCTATGGCGTCACTTCCTTGTCTCCTATGTGGCGCCATTTGCCACTAGACCACTACTCCTTTTGTGTCATTTTTCTCTACATTTTATTCTTTAAGCCTACTTACTATCTCCCAGGGTTTTACTCACCTAAAACTAAAATTTTTCCTAAATCCCAGGTTTGATCCCGAGATTTCATGGAAGCCCCCTAACCTTTCAAAATCACTTACCTAATAGATCCAACTTGCATTAGGGCCGTTCTCTTGTTCTCAAAAATTTTAAACGCTCCTACGCCCAAGGCCCAATGGGCCCAATTCTACTTGGCCCAAATTTGGGGCGTTACAAATCTACCTCCTTAATGAAATTTCGTCCCCAAAAATTCTAGCTAACAGGGTAGTCATGTAATAACTACCCCACTACGCTACCGCTGCGTACTCTGATTCTAATATCCCTATCATATTTTAACTAGAATTTGGAACTCCTTACACATACTCAAAAAAGCCTAACCATTTGTAATACCCCAAACCCGGCCCAAACACTACAACCGGATCTGGTATGTCACTAAGGAAATTTTGTAAAACATGTCGCATTTTTGGAAAATATTTTCCTTGAGTTTAACCTTTTATTCGGGGAAAATTTATAATTTATAGTTTTAAATAAAATATGCCTTTATGAATTTAAAACCCAAATTTAAATACATGCCTTAGTTCAATTAAAAATAAAATTTAAATAACTAAAAGTAATAAAAGCCCGTGATAAAACAAAATATAAACCGGTGGCCCATGGCCTTATTACAACGAGATTTAAAATCCATTAAATAATAATATAAAAGAATAACTAGAGTCTTTTGCTAGATCCAAATGTTCTTTCAGATGGCTACCAAGGCTCCTCTCCAAATTTCGGTCCGATGCACTAAATGCTACCGAAATGTTAATTAATTGGTTGAGTCGCGAGACTTAGTGTGCAACCTCATGCACCATTAGATTTGGGCCTTAGCCCCATACAACTAAAATAATCGAATTAATATACATAATAAAAATAATATGCAAGCCCAACCCAAATCCTAGGTTTCCATCCGCTACACGCCTGCATCACCATTCACACCATTGGGGATTTCTACAATCAACCCACACCGCTACACGCCTTGATGGCGTCATCTTGCTCATCATCGATCATGGTCGTAGCTACTACAATGATCACGGCAAAAGCCGCTACAACAGATCACGATAAAAACCGCTACAATAGATCACGGTGAAAACCGCTACAACATATAACTTCCTTCTTTCATCAAACCCAACCCATGCAATCACATAAAATCAATATACTTATATCGCTTAATCGTAACATTCACTAACTCGATGATTTGTTTTACCCTCTTTGGTTTCTCTATTATGCCCGGATTTGGCATTTATCAAAACATATAAGACTTATAATTATATATTAATCAAACAGATCTAGATGGTGGGAAAGTGTTACACACCTGATATCGTGAAATCCAATATTCTTAGTCGATATCCTTGTTATCCCGATCTACAACTTTGCTCAAAAAGCCAGAAAGATGTGAAAATAGGACCTCTCCTTGAAATCCCAAAAATAACACGACTTGAGTGTTACTGATCTTTGACTTAGAGATCTAAGTGTTGGACTCCTCTATTGTTTTCTTCAGATTCGACAAGGCAGATTTTATCAAGAAAATTCGGCAACTTCAGAATGTGAGATCTAAGAATTTCGGTTTTTAAAAGATTTAAGAATTGAAGAGATGGCTAAGAGAGATTTGGCCAATGAATATTAAGGAGAAGAATAGAATAATAGAGATGTGATTTCGGCTTTTAGGGATTAGAAGAAAAATAACAATAGAGGTTAAAAGATTCTACCAACCAGAAATTTTAGAGAGGAAGAAAGGGTGAAAAAATGGTGGT
This sequence comes from Gossypium rotundifolium, assembly GCA_025506655.1. NCBI lineage: Eukaryota > Viridiplantae > Streptophyta > Magnoliopsida > Malvales > Malvaceae > Gossypium > Gossypium rotundifolium. The sequence goes on from CP106734.1 coordinate 134,058,628, forward strand.
TTTCGCTTTTGAGAGGAAGAAGATGAGAAAAGAAAATAAAAGAAAGGCTTCCAAAATTTTGGCACCCCCTCTTTATATAGAAAACCGATTCCTCCCTTTAGCAGAGATTGATATTCAGCCAACACTGCTACACATGATAGCTCCTATCCCTTTTCCCTTAACTTAATCTATTATCTCCTCAAAAATAGTCTTTATCTGCTTATTATCCTTAAAGACTAAATCCCTAAATAATAGCATTTATCTGCTTATTATCCACATAGAATAAATATAATAAAATTCCCAAAAAAATAGCCTTGTGCCGTCCACTTCCCTAATCCTTAATGCCAAATTTAACTAACTTAAATTAGAAGATTTGGGCTCCTTAAAACTTAAAATTTGGGCCCCTAACACTTAAATTAACTCATTCCACATATTCACCCTTTAAACACATAGGCCCAAAAATTTAGGATGTTACACCATTAAAGCAGACAGATATCTCATACGCAACCAATTCCTATATCCAAACATCACATCCAAACCAAACACACACAGAATAAATACCAAAAAATACAGTCTAATACCTAAAGAAATCATCGTATTTCTAACTCACTGTATTTAAATTGCTAAATAGACAAAAGTATTCAGAAAACTTACGGATTCGACGCCGGAGACTCGGTGTACCACAATTTCAGTAACACTATCACTTTCCACCAAAAATTTTAACAGTTAGGGAAAAATTTTCAAAACCCATTCCACAGCCGAGTTTTACAACCGGGCTCAAATACCATAAAATGTAACAGCCCAAACCCGGCCTAGACGTTATGGTCGGATCTAGCATGTCACATCAAAAGGATGTGTAAAAGCTATGCATTCGTTATAATCCTTGTATCCTTTCGAAACTCCGAATTTCGTTGTTTGTAAAAACAAGATTTTGCTTAAAGAGTATTCTTGTAAAGATGTTATTATTTTCGAAAACTTTTTCGTTGCAGAAGTTTGACTTAAAGTATTGCGAAAATGTGTTATTTTGAAAATGGTTATTATCGTTTTAAAAACCAGTGTTTAAGCGTTTAACAATTTTCAACTAGCCGAAATGAAAGTTTAAAAAGAAAAAGAAAATCCAATGGCCTTATTACACAAAATATTAACCCAAAAATAATAATATAAATTAAATTAAAACCAAAATTACTAAGTATAGTTACGAAGCAAATCCGACGTATTTCCACCTCTGAGTCCTCCACGGCTTTAAATCCTCTAACGCTGGGGATTACCTGCACGGTTAAAAGAAATGGGTGAGTTGCAAGAACTCAGTGTGCAATCCCCTATAACGGTCACTATTTGGGCCTGAGCCCATACGGTATCGGTTTGGGCCTAAGCCCTATTCGGTAACAAGCTGGGCCTAAGCCCTAAAATAATATCAATGTATGTGAATATGTGCCCACCCTAATCCTACCAGCTGACTAACTCTCCACCCGTACCAAGCAATCGCACCATGTGGGGACCATGTCAACCTACCCAACCAACCTCACCAATATTGCAGTCAAGTTGCTAATCACGGCATATGTGGAAGAGCCACTAAAACGGTATGTGCAGAGCCACTAAAATGGTATATAGTAGAGCCATTAAAACGGTATGTGGTAGAGCCACTAAAACGATACTTCCTCCATTCATCAAACCCAACCATTGCAACATGATATGAATACAGTGTATTATAACTATAAACAGACATAAATAAAATCACATACACGATATTTAACCACAATCAAGGATATAATGGTCATTTTGTCACCTAAAGGTATAACGGTAATTTCTACCCCTTTGGGGGTATTTCGATAATTCTACCCTACAGGGGTATTTCGATAACTTTACCCATAGAGGGTATTTTGGTAATTTTACAAACCGGAGGTATTTCGGTAATTTCATAAACTAGGGTATTTCGGTATTTTCGTAAACTAAGGTATTCTAAACAGAGATAACGATGCGAATGGGCTTAAGGCCCTTCTCGGCCTAAATGGGCCCACACACTCGTGTGGCCCATTTAGCCCAAATCTAGCCACAAATATGAGATTCACATAGACCAGTCCAATATTTACTACACAATTATACAATTTATTCATATGGGCCCATCGTGGCCCAAACAGCATCAACCCACAAGAATACTCATGGTGGCCTCAACTATCGCGTCGAAGCTCCCACACCGGCGCTTCCACGCTCGTGTGGCTACCATCGCCGTGTGACTGGTATTTCGGCATTCGTCGCTCTATAACTAGAGTAGTGCGAAATACACACCTGATAGGAATCTGGAGGTAATCCGCATTCTGAACACTCCTATGCCCAACGCCAACCAAGGTATGCTTACTCTGCTCATAGATTGCTCTATTTAAAGCCAACTTCTCACCTTCCCCCATGTGAGCTTTCCGATGTGGGATCTCTCCTTCAGCAGAGTTTAATTCTAACACAAACTCTGGCCATCCAATCTGCAAAATAAACACTCCCTTGCTTGACATGAGATTCAAACCCTTGCTCTCTCCTATGCTCCAGACGCTACATGCCACCAAAACACAGCTCCTTTTGTAACTTAAAGCATGCGCAACTAAATATAAGCCTATAGGCCAAAGTCTAAGTTCATTTAAAAAGAAATCAAAATGAATTGCAAGCACTAAGACTTGAACCTTGGACCCCTTGCTTCCTCTATGGCATCACTTCCTTGTCTCCCATGTGGCGCCATTTTCCATTAAACCACAACTCCTTTTGTGTCATTTTTCTCTACATTTTATTCTTAAAGCCTACTTACTATCTCCTAGGGTTTTATTCACCTAAAATCAAAATTTTTCCTAAAGCCCAGGTTTGATCCCGAGACTTCATGGAAGCCCCCTAACCTTCCAAAATCACTCACCTAATAGATCCAACTTGCATTAGGGCCGTTCTCTTATTCTCAAAAATTTTAAACGCTCCCAAGCCCAAGGCCTAATGGGCCCAATTCTACTAGGCCCAAATTCGGGGCGTTACAAGTTAATAGTTAGTTAATCAGTTGGTTAGTTATAATTAGCCAGCTGACTATTACTTTCTAAATTGTATTAAATACTCCTCTCTCTTCATTAATGAAGCAAGTCAGTAACGTACTTACCATGATCTTGATATCTTAATAACATTGATTAAACTAATTAAATGTGTATATCTCTTTCCCATTTCTACAAATCACCTACTTAAGCCATATGAAAACCAGGAAATCAGTAACTAGCATCTTCATGCTTCCCTTGTGGACAGTAGTTGGTGCTTTATCTACCAAATAAAACACGACACTATGTGTTGGTAACATTTACTAAATATTTATAGCGATGAAAAATTATAAATAACCAAAAAGTATATAATTTTGTTATTAACTAAGAGTTATCACATTTTATAGTGATCTCTTAAATTCAAAAATTATATCACTTTATTATTAAAATGAATCATGATTATTCAAGAATACATTTATTGAATAATTGTATTTATTGTTAAAAGATGTGACTATCCATTTAGATACTTGTGTTCCTATGAAGAGACATGAGAACTTTTATAAATAAGAGCCAAATTTCATTTGTCTAACATACCAGAAAAAACACATCAATAGTTTTTTTTCTATTCTCCCACTATCTTTTATATTCCTAGATTGTTTTATAAAAAATTACTACATGAAATTGTTTATAGAAATTGATATCCTTACTATACTCTGCTCAGTTCTCAGTGGATTGTTTCCGTCAGTGCAGAACGTAGATAGTATTTGGGTTTCATTGTATCTTCGAGATTTATTTGCCAGTAACTCTTTTGCACAAAAAAAAAAAAGTGGGAGCAAATAGTACCTTAAAGAAAGTGACATTGATACATGCCTTGAAGCTTTCGTTAATTTCTCATAAATTTATTTTTATCCCCACATACCAACAATTTTAAAATTCTATTTTTGCAATTTATGAGAAATTAAAGATGTGTTTGTTCACCGTGAATTCACATGCTACTATAATTATGGTACTACTAAGATAACTATCAGTAATGGGACAATATTGAGGTTAGTGATCTAACTATTGATTTAGAAAAAATCTTTGTAGCAATAAGAGGTATGCGAAATTTTTGGTTTACTATTATTGCATGAATTGAATTTCATGGTTTTTTTTCTAATGAGATCAATTATATTATGCAAAAAGATAAGTGTCTCATGGATTAGTTTTGATGAAGTCAAATGCTAGTTTGTTATATACATGATGTTTTACATGCATAGTTATGATTGATACGTAATTATAATATATATATATATATATATATATATATATATATATTATATCATGCAAGAAAGAAAGGAAAAAGATGGATGGAATTAGGGGTGAGCAAAATCTGATTCCATTAAAAAAACTCGATAAAAAATTTAAATTTGAATTAAATAATTCGAGTTATTTGAGTTAATCAAGTTATTCAGACCAACTCGAATAAAAAATTAAGTTTTTTGGTTTAACTCGAACATGAATTACACAATTCGAGTTATCCGAAAATTCGAATAAGAACAGAAAAAACTACGTTATTTTGATAAATGTTTACATTTTCTAAGTTAAAAAGTCAAAACTATTAAGTTAAAAGGAAAAATTACGTTGTTTTGATAAATATTTACTCATTAAGTTAAAATGTAAAACAATTATATTGTTTATGTAGTTAAATAATCTTGTACTTTGTCTACTAGTTAAATAATCGGTCCATGTAAACGCAACATTGAATATAAATAATATGATTCGTTAACTCGACTCCACTTAACTTGAAATTTTCACTCGATTCGATTCGATTTGAAAAAATTCAAATTGAGTTCAGTTGCTAAAATATGATTCGTCAACTTGACTAACTCGAATTTTTTTGACTCGATTCGACTCGACTCGATTGAATACTCACCCCTAGATGGAATGCATGGATGGAATGTAAATGCATGGTTGAGAAATAATCTATTAATGGATTAAAGCGATATTTTTGTTTTGAATGGTGATGACATGGTTCAAACATTAGTTGTAGATACTTCTATCTAGTAGAAGCATTATGACCATTCGGGAAAACCTTCCTAAGTCAAAAAGTTGTGTTAGTGAATTCAGTAGTTACTTTCAAAATGTTGGGTTGAAATAATCTCTTGAAACAAAAAAGTGCAACTTGAAAAGTGATGTCATTCTAAAGAGTCGCTTATGCACCGATCAGTGCATTATAAATAAATAATAAGCTTGAAGAATTGAAATTTAATTCATCCCATCCAATTTGTGAGTGAAATTTTTAGTACCAAAATATTTTTTATTTTTTATGATATATTTAATTTGAGATATGAAATTATTTGTCTGTTTAAATCATGATATTAGTAACTAGCATTTGGATGATATTGATGAAACATTATTTTCATTGATAAAATGAAAGTTTGCATAGGATCATATAATATAAATAGCTTTGATGATTGTTTTTGTTAAATAACCATAAGCTAAATGGGTTTTATATATGATTGCACATTTTTTATTCTATGTTATAAAGTTTGGACTAAAATGATTTTGACTAGAAATGAAATATGTCGTATGTCATATGTATGGTTAATTTTTCTTGTCAAGGTAGAATAGTGTAAAGCATTAGTTGATATAAGAAAATCACTATTTGGGTATGAATTTTTTTAGTGGAAATGTGAACGTGATAATCATTTGAAAACAAGATCATAGTGTACATGTTAATGATAGTGCACATGGTATTTTTATATATGACTTGAATATGATCTGTAATCTCGTGATTTTATAAAATTTTGAGATGTAGTAAAATTTGAAATTTACTTTGGAAGTCATGAACCAAAAATCTCGTGAGTATGAAAATAGCAATATGAATGTTATTTAACCCATTTAGGTGTGGACATGATTTTTATAATAGTCAAAAAATAATTAATAATGTCCATGGTGAAAGATGAATAAATATGTGATTTTATAGTCACTTGATTGGACAATTGATTGTCCTCTACTATGATTGTATATGTTACACGGTCCTCTAATATGATTGTATATGTTACACCCTTATATATATACATATATTTATATGGTGTTAAGAAAAATAATGTTATTTGACTATGAACGCAAAAAAGTTTTAAAGCCATGTATTAACTTTGAAAAGAAGCTATGACAAATAGAAAATATATTGTCTAGGTTCACCGAGGGATTCGAGGCTTCTTTAAAACAACTTGCTTAGTGAAAATAACATGATGTATGGTTTTATATATGTTAGTCTTGGGAACTTTTAAGACAAATAAATATAAAGTTTCACCATGTGATATAGAAAATTAACAAAGCTATGTTGAAAATTTGAAAATTTAGGAATGAGATACAAGCCTATAGTATTTGAGTCACCCTAGATGAAAATTCAACTTAACGCTTAGTATAGCGTTAAGTCTTGAATTCAATGGGACAAAGTACATTATTAGTATGTGATTGTTAGCACTATAAAATAATATATAATATATTATCCCGAGGTAAAAATTGTTAGGTACTCGTAATGATAAGGAGAAGGATGCTTATTATACTCTTAATAGACTCATAACATAAATATGTTAAAGTGTTATAATAACAGGAGCACGCTTGATCATGAGAAAAAGATACAGACACATGACCATAATAGTGTCCCTGGATGCTGTGTATTGACTGGTGTTGAAATCATTGTGTAAGATATGTTAGGTTAATTAAATAGAATAGTTGATTCAAAGCATAGTCTACCATGCAATTTCGATTAACTTTAACATTTTTGCACTAAATGAAAGTACTTCAATTGTAAGACACCTTTATTTATGCAATTGATTTTCAAGATCATCAAAATTTAAAATATTTTAAAAATGGGAAGCGATTATTGAAACATTTTCAACATATATATAGTGTTCCAATAGTTACAAACGAAAAGTGATAGATAACCAAAAGTTATATCACTTGATTATTAACTGTGAGTTATCACATTTCATTGTGATGAATTATGTCTCTTAAAATTATATAACTTTATTATTAACAACGAATCATGATTATTCAAGGACACATAATTGAATAATAATGTTTATTGTTAAAAGATGTGATAATCCATTTAGATAGTTGAGTTTCTATGAAAAGACAAGAGGACTCCTATAAATAGGAGACATTTCATTTGTTTGACACACTAGAAAAATACATCAAAGTTTCTTTCTATTGTTCCACCATCTTTTATATTTTTAGATTGTTCTATAAATAATTACTGTAAAAATTGTTTATAGAAATTCGTATCCTTGCTATGTTTCGCTCAGTGCTCAGTGCTCAGTGCTCAGTAGACTATTTCCGTCAGTGCAAAATGTAGATAGTCATTGAGTTTCATTGTATTTTCGAGATTTATTTTCTAATAACTCTTTTGCACACCAAAATATAGGTAGAGCAAATAGAACCTTAAAGAAACTTACATTGATATACATCTTAAAGGTTTCATTAATTTCTCGTAAGTTTATTTTTATCCACGTAAACCAAGAAAGCATGGTACTTGTAATTCCATTTAACAGAACTGAATTAGAGAACTATTATGCTTCGGGTTAGTATGCTACTGTCCTAATAATTTTGATTTTATCTTTCATATATTGACATATTCGAGATTTAGGCAAGTAGGAGCAGGATCAGAATGGGATTTAAGCGGTCAATAATTATAGGAAAAAATTGTATGAAACAGTGACGCCACATCATCTATATTCATTTTCCAATAAATTTATGCCACATCAGCATTTTCATCCTGAATTTCAGCATTTTTATTTTTAAAAAAATCAAATCCAAGTTAAAATCCTGAAATTCAGGATAAAAATACTGATGTGACATAAAACTATTGAAAATAGATAATATCCCTATTTCATACAATCCTTTCTCCAATGATTATATATCCTAGCTAATTTAAAGCCAGGATCATGCAACGTGTGACATTTGACATGTTACAGAAGCAAACTCCGATTATGTCAAGATTGATCTATTTCCAACTTTGATTGAGTTTTTATTGGTGTAGTCTAAGAGAAAATCCAGGTACGCTTTGGGGTCTAACTTCGTCGAAATGAACATATCTTTCATCTTGCTTTATCTAGCAATTAGTTTCGGTCTACATTATCGAAAACTTCAGCAATATAATGAAGATAGGGCTGCTTGATTCTATTGAAGCATCCGCCGAGCAGTCCATCCACTTTAATGCCAAACACTGAGCAGAAAATGGTCACCTGAGTTATTGACACCATGATATGCCCTTACGCCAGTTCAGTTGCCTGTGCCTATCTTGTGCTTTCTCCTCACTGATCTTTCTAGTTTCTACCAAATTTTCATTTATCAAGAGAGCAGCTAAAAACAGTTGAATCATCTTGGTTATGTTCGACACACTGGAGATGATACTGAGCTTCAACACTGGGGCATTGTATTTGTTTCTTTTCAACCGGAACTTAATGCTATTATATTCATGTAATCTATTATACAGGCAATGCCGCTTTGGTCTCTGCTGTACCTTCTACTGCAGCAACAATTAAATGCTTAGCACGCAAGGAAAACGGGAACGCGAACTGATAATTTCATCAGCCATTGCTATATCTCAAACAGCGGTGAAAGATTGAGCCTTGCATCTCCAAGTTATTGCTGGTTTTGAGTCTGAATTTGTCTTCCTCTTCTAGAAGCTGGTTTGAGACTTTTACTGTCCTGGAATTATAAATTTCTAACCATTTGTGTTTCTTTAAACCGTCTATGGAAAGAAAATGGTCTAGTTTTCAAACTAGTTTGCAAAAATCTATAAAATTCGTGTCATAAGAAATGACACAGCAATTCAACCTCATTTTAGTTAAAGTAACTGAAACTAGTCTCTTGGTAGCTTCAGCCTTTCTCATATAAGCGTATGAAAAATTGCTGCAAAAGAATATTAACACATGTCCTAAAAGTTGATGATATCTTAGTATTGATTGAAACTCAACATTTCCTGGTCTTACTACATCTGCATCACAATTATGGTCACAATGAAGCAAATTGTAAATATCTCCAGAAGGCACTGCTACCATTGTTCTACCCCAATAATGCAACTAGATCATCTATGGATTTCAATGTCTTCTCGTAGTACAAGTACGATTCGTATACTTTCGGTGTGCGAACGTAATAATCGAACTACAAAAATTAAGATGAACAAAAAAAGAAAAAACATAAGAAATTGACCTCACAAATGATTTTATCGGCTGGTTTCACCAATTCATAATCTATGAACGTACCTCAGCCATGTTTTCCACCAATTCATTTGCTGTTTTCACGTATACATCTTTTCGACCTTGAGGCAATGTACTCATGGCATTCTTCAAATCCTGAGAAAGATAAGCCTGCTTTAGTCGAATGTAAAACATGACATACCTCCATGACATGGTGTCCAACATGTCTCTCATGCTATGTAACCCCTCAGCAGTTTGTTTAATTCTGGCGGCGGCATCTTCCGGAGACAAACCGGGCTCGAAAAACCGTTCCCTGAGAAATGAATGTGTGCCCCATTTCTCTGCTACTGCTACTGGTGTGCCATTAAGCCCTAGTGCTGCTAGTGAAGTAGCAAGAAACGTTGTTACAAGTTTTCGCCGGTTGCTGATTATTACATTGTTTTGTTGGGGTTGAAACGATGCTCGGATTATGGGGAGGGAGAGTCTGCTGCAATGTTGACTTTGGGGTGTAGGGAATTTCTGGTTGACATGGATGAAGAATGTTGAATTAGAGAAGGAGGTCATGATTTTTGGATAAAAAGTGTATGGAAAGTTGAAGATCATTTAATGGAGCAAAATGTGAGGGTGGATTTTGGGGCAGGTTTTGATTGCTGACCGTATCGCCCACCATCCATCATGGACCGTAGCTTTTCCGAACTCCTTATCTTACATGAAGTTGACCCCCAAAATATATTTGCTCTAATTTTGGATTCTAGTACTGCTAAAATTTGAAATTTCCTTTCTCATTGTTTTATTTTTTTAATGTTGTTATTTGTTTCAAATCCATAATATTGTTAGTTGATATAATTCATGTGATGATATAGATTTTTTTTATTTCTATTTGATCACATAAAACTACATGAAAATCTAATAAATTATATTTAACAAAATAAAATTATATGTGAATTAAATGCTTAAGGTTTTTTTTTTTTTGGAATCTATGTAATATTTTAAGGGATAAATTTTAAAATGATACATAAACTTTGATTCAATATATAATTTAATATGCAAATTTTAATTTGGTGTAATTATACACATGAAATTTTAATTGTGGTTCAAATATATACATGAAACTTTAATTTTAATTACATCACAAATATTTAAAGAAATAAATACGTCAATTTATTTTTATATTAGATAAATATAATTATATGTGTATGCAATATAAAATATAAAATGATGCTAGATTAGTAATTGTGTTAAAATTTATGAGAATTGGATTAAATCAAAATTTCTTATATAAAATTGCACAAAATCAAAGTTCATATATAAAATTGTACATTAAACTAAAATTCATGTATAATTTAAAGATTAACCCTCGCTTTAATGATAATAACTAATTGTATTAAACTAAAGTAGAGAGATTAAATATCAAATTTCAACATAATTGAAGGGCTAAAACAATAATTAGACTTATATTTATCTCTATATATCTCAAAACCGTCTGAGCCGAATTTGAAAATTTTATTTAATTATAATTTAGCTTAAATTACAAATTATGAATTATAGATACTTAATTCTTTTGTTAGAAGTAATATCTAAATTATATATTCGTTACCTAAATTTATCTCTAATAAAAAAAACCAACTGATTACAAGTTGCCCATGGCACAAAAGCTACTTAACTATTATCATGTATTTATTTATATCAAATAATTTAAAAAAAAAAAAAGAAGAAGAAGCTAAAATTAAAAAAATGATAAAAGATTTAAAAATTAAAAAATCAAATTAAAAATTTATTAGAATTGGCTGATGAATACACAGTCAATGACGGTCAACATCTTATCAACAAGTGGTGCTTATGTGACTTTGATGCCATGTTACGTTATGTGATTGATCCACGTTATTATTGATTGATTAACAGTGGATTAGTAGAGGTACTAATATGGAAAAAAAATAGTTTAGATATTATTGACAAAAAAATATTGAAATGAGAAAATGATTATAATTAAAATACTAATTTATTATTTAATCCTTATAATTTTAAAAAAATATAAAAATATAAAATATATTTGGTATAATTATAAATTTAAAATATATTTTATACACTTAAAATTAAAATTGCATAAAATATTAATCTTAATGGAGATCAAAAACTCATCTAAATCCAGCCCAATTCGGACCGGGCTGGAACAAGTGGGCTTTCTGGTTTGGTCTTTTTATAACAAACTTTAAAATGGTTTGAATGCGGGCCTCCACAATCAAAATTGTTTTCTCTTTTCCAATACTTCAAACTTACGTTGTATACGAATGGCCATGGAAAGAATATTTACTCATTTTACGTAATTTTTAATCACATCAACCTATATTAAACTAAACAAGTAAATTTATCAAGTAATTTAGTAAATATAAAGTAATTTAACAAATTTTTAATACATCAGAATTCTTATTTATAACCATGATAAATTTTATCATCAACTAAATTTATTTAACCAAATATTTTAGTAAAATTAATATTATTATTTATAAATATGTTAAATCTAATAAATAATAAAATGATTTAAAATGGTAAGTTTTATAATATAATGAATAAAAAGGCTATATAGATCAGTTCAAAAGTTTCTCCCAATTCGTGATTATATGTACTATAGATTATAGATTATTATTAGAGTGAGCATGGGTTTGGGCCATCTGCCCACCAAGGCCCGCCTGAAAAATGGGAGGTTCGGGTAAAAATATAGGTCGAAAAATGGGCTTGACAGAAAATGAGGCCTGTTTAAAAATGGGCAGGCCTCGGTAAGAATTTCTTGGCTGAGTTTGCCTACCTACCAATTCATTAAAGGCAAAAAAAATTATTTTTAAAAATTATTTTCTTATTGTTTTCTCTTTATTTTGCTACCATTTTACTATTATGTTTCTATTATTTTGTTGTTATTGTTTAGATATTATATAAAACTTATTTTATTGTTAATTTTGTTATTATTTTAAAAGTATTTGTTAATTTTGTTATTATTTTAGAGGAATTTGCTTGTTAAGTTGCATATATTTTAGTGTTATTTAAATCTACATATTTTTAAAATTTATTTCTCAATTTGTTAAAAATATTTATTTTGATTTTTAAATATTTTGATGTATTATATATATTTAAAATTATATAAAATAATATAAAAAATTAATCTGGTAGGTAATGGCTGGCCCGGTTTTAGTATTTTTATATGGGCCGGGCTTGGGCAAAATTTTAGGCCTATTTTTTAGGCCCGGCCTGGCCCGAGCCCAATGAACGGGCCTAAATTTTTAGTTGGGCCCGACTCGAACCCGGCCCGGCTCGGCCCATGTACACCTCTAATTATTATTGGGACTACAGTTGTCCAATGTTGATTGTTTGATCTTTATTTAAACAACATCTTGATTGTCTATTCATTCCTTCGTTTAAACAGCTATCCAGACAAACATTTGAACAATAGTCTGGACAGAATTTCAGGACAATTAAGATGAAGTTGGATGTTTGTATTGTTTACTTGAGTCTCTGTGATTGTTTTTCCATAAGCAAAGGAATTCCTTGACGTATTTTATTTCATCTCAAACTATAGTAATCAAATTTGACCAAATTTGGAAACCATGATATCAACGTGTGTTATCCTTATCATTTAAGCCTTGTCTTGTGGATGAAATTAGGTGGATAATCAAGCTATATTTAGGATACATTTTGGAGACTTTTATCTTAGATTGTTATGCATCAAATTGAAGTATTTATCTCTACAACAACTGATCTAGAAGACTGCCTCATTTGGCTTATAAATAGGCAACAATTTGCATGTTGAAGAGGCATCTTTGAAGAGTGCTTGAGCTTATCTTTGATTTACTTGTCGAAATTTCTTGTATTCTTGCACGTAGCACATAGGCATTATTTGTGAAAGTTGAATCTAATTGTAATTGAGATTTTGGGTAAGTGGTTGTAACAAGTTGGGACTAGTTATGGGTTGCAATTTGCTTCATGTGTAAGGTAGATTGGGTTTTTGCCAATAAGTTGTTGGATCAAATGTTGAATAAGTCATTTATTAAATAAGACTTGACAGAGTAGAATTGTTTTTAAACTGCGTTAACAAACTTTGAGTGTTATCTCTTCCTTTACTCTCTTTACTATTTATCTTTATCCACTATCTTATTTAAACTTGTGTCTTTAAACAAGGTGCAAACTTACTTTTCTTTCGATTATATATACACACATTAATACATAGTAAGTTTGCACCTTTATATGTATTAATGTGTATATATATATAATCATTTCTTATGTTCTCTTTGTGTGTAACCTTAATTAATTTCATAACCTATATAATTTGTCATAATCATTCGATTTTAATATAGTACTCATTTACTTAAAGTGCTAAGATATTATTTAAATAATTAATAATAGTTGCAAATTTAGATATTTATTTATTTTATATTTAAATAATTTATTTAAGGTATCTAACCTAAACTTCCACTAAGTGATACTACACCCAATGGATATATTTGAGTTTTTAACTTTGATGCATTTTTGGATAAGATGCCACTAACTTTGGGTTTAATACTTGATTTTTGTTTAGGTACGAAAAAATCTAGAAAAACCAATAATAGTAAAAAATCCATTAATTTTGTGTGGATTTTAATTAAATAATAACACTAAGTACTAAAATTTAATCTTAATATGACACAAAAAGTGGATCCTCTAACCTCAACATATTTTCTTCTAGGTATTTACTTCTTTTAGTTAATTTCTTCTGTTGGTTTTTATTTTTATTTCTAGTGTTTCTTGCTCCTACTTTTATTTCGACACCCATTCCAAAGTTAAGTATTAAATATATTTCTAACATAATACTTGTAATCTTGTAAGTTCTAATCAACTTCCCTATGGATCGATCTTGGACTCTCGAGATTTTATTATTTTGTAAACCTAGAAAGTGTTTGTCAAGACGCAATCTAGGTAGGTGACTTCTCAGATGAAACCTGTAGCTAGCATCTTCTTCACTTCTTCCCTAGTAGTGAGACCTTCTCATTAAAGAATTGCCTCTTATTTTGCTTCACTGGTCAAGAACTAAGATCCACTTCCAAGGACTACTACATAATTGACAGATGGATCCTGGCATGTCTGTCACAGTCCAGGCAAAAACGTCCCGGCATTCTATTATCAGGGACTTCAAACTTTCTTTCTCTTTGAGGGAAAGGACCGAGGCAATTTGAGTGACCTTTTCGGGCTTCTTTTAGTACAAATTGACAGGCTCTGATGCCTCTGTGGGCTGTGCTTTGAGGAGTTGAGCCTCTGGTTTGGGTTCGAGACCTTCTAAATCAATTTCTACTATTCCAATTACATTGGCAGTGGCAGCTTGATGAAAGTGCAACATTCAACAAGCCGGAAGGAGAGGCAAAGGGTTTTTATCTTTCCTAGTGAGTTGTAGGGAGACAACAGGCACCCTCGAGCTATTTTCCAATTAGCTTTCATGTACCTTTTGCTTGTAAGAGTTGGAAACTTCGCAATCATGCAAAAGGTGACCACCACCATCTTTGTCATCCTTATGATTGGCCTCTCGAAAATGGTGTTTTAGGCCATCGAGTGGTCAACTACTAGAAAATCCATCATTTCTAAGGTTGATGTCCACGAAACCAACTAAAAATCAGACTAAGGCAAGTGACCTATCAATTAATAGTATAGCTACGGTGAGCAAAGATATTATTCTCACGAAGACTAAAAGTTCTAGTAATTAATATCTTTCTATTATTTAACCGATAAATTCAAGTGATCGAACTACGAATGAGACAAAGAATAATTCAGGAAAATAACCGATTAACAACCAAGAAACAAAACAATACCCAGTAAAGAACTCACCTAGATTTCATCTGTCATTATCAATCTAAATTATGCAATTTCTTCACTTAGTTTCTTGATCCATAGAAATCTCTAAGTTATGCTAATATTTCTCTTCAAGAATAAGAGCAACTGACTCTAGGTTGATAAATTGAAATTTTTTTCTAATTAAAACCCCTATTATCGCATTAACTCGATTGATGGATTCCCTATTAGATTTGACTCTAATTCGGTAGATTTATGTCGTCCTATTTCTAATATTGCATGCAACTCAACTCAATTACTCAAGATCTACTCTTAAATAGAGTCTATTCCTCTTCTGATTTAAACACATCAAACATGGATCAATAGTCTAGAAATATTAAATCATGAATTAACACACATAATTGAGAATAAAGTCTAAGTCTTTATTGCATAAAATAAAAACCAAAATAAAAAAGTCATCATAGGGTTCATCTCCCCAAGGTATTTAGAAAATTAGTTCATGCTTGAAAATAAAAACATCCAAGAGATAGTATAACTGAAATAAATGAAGAAATTCATGATAATCTCCTAGGAAATTAACTAGGAGTCTTCAATCTTCATAGAAATATGCTTCAGAATTGGCTTCAATGGTGTTTGTTGAGTTGTTTTCTTGAGTATTCTATGACGGATTACTCCCCTCTTCTTGCTTTTGTCATATATAGGTCTCAAAATGCCTGAAAAACCCTAAAAATTGTGTTTTCCACTGTTCGGAGTGTCGTTCATGAAATCGACACGACCTGCCACATGGCTGTGTGGCCTTCTGCATGGCTCACTCAGCCGTGTGTCCAGGTCGTGTGGAATGGTCCAGCTCGTGTGGCTCTTGTAACTTGCTTCAATTTTTTTAGTTTTCACTCGTTTTTCACTTTTTTTTGCTCCTAAATGCTCTCCTAAGTATAAAAACATGAATTTAAAGGATTAGGAGCATAAAATTCACCATTAACATCGAATAATTACCCAAAAATGCATTAAGAATGAGATTAAAACATGTTACTTTTAGCACCTATCAGGGGTGGTGTGCTCACCATCCCCCAATACCTCTGAAGGACAGTGGATCCTTTAACTGCGATGGGCTGGTTTGCAAGCTTGAGCTAGGCATCCTTGAGTCTTACCTAGTAAAAAGCTTTGGTCGTCAGAATATTCACGAAACTGCGTATATCAACTAGAGTCCTTCTAACTTAGAAGGAGGTGATATTAGTTAAGACCATCATAAGATCTTCACCTTTCCTGTCTAGAATATCCCTTTCGTTTCGATTTGAAAATCTAAGGTCCCATGGAGAAGGCTTGGGTTTTTTAATTGTGACTGAAACTGATAAAACACTTCCCATGTGGTTTTTTCGCTTCGAGTTTAAGGAAACCTATTCTATGTGCTTTCCCCTACCAGAACATCAATGATTGCTCTAAATGGTTTCTTTCCTCTATCACCACCCTGTGATCCTGATGTTCTTATTTCTCTATCTTGAGTCATGTTCACAATGTTCTTTAAATGCACACATTTCCCAGTCTGATGTCTTCAAGCATTGTGGTATTTGGAATGATGATTGGAGTTGTTGTGATGCTCACTAGACAGGTGATACGGGGCCACTCATAGGATTCCTTGGTTTTCTACCAGATCAAATATTTGGTTTGGGAAGTATTTGACCTCATAGGAGGTTTTGAAGTGGTTGTACGGGGTTCTTGTTCATTAATCCTAGTATTTCCTATAACTGCAGATAGGTCCCTAGTGTTTGTGGCATAGACATTGTTCACTCGTTGGTTATTCCTTTGGACTAATTGGTTATAATGTCCATACCCACGTCTGCCTATCCCTAAACTAGTCATTAGCTGCTGGTAACCTTGAAATCTCTTTGGATGTGATATTCGTGGATAGTTGTTTCGGCGAACGGCTGGTACGAAGGAATCAATGCGTACTTTTTTGACCTTATCTCCATCTGAAAACTTATGCTCCATTTCATAGAGATAAGAGAGATTGGTTGGAGTGTTCCTGATAATAATGTACGTTAGATGCTAATGAGAGGTCCTAACAATGAAGGCTTGAATTGCTTATTCATTAGTGGCTTCCTTCGTGACCATGGTAGCCACACTAAATCTTTTGACATAGTCACAGAGGGGCTCATTCGCTCTCGCTAGGTATTGTTGGAGTGTCTTGTTAGCTAGAAAATGACTCATTAACTATTTGACCAACTACTCAAAGGAGTAGATTAATCCTTGAGGTAATGACATCTACCACTATCAGGTTGTCTGTAAAAGGGTCAATGAGAAGGCTGTACACTTTACTCCATTTGATGCCCCCAATATAGCTATGTGATTGTTATACTGGGCTAGATGGTTTTCTGAATCCCCAATCCGTTGTATAGAAACTTCAAAAACTTGAAGGAGTTGGAGATGTGGGTTTCCAAAACTTCTGGTGGCAACGATTCATTGGAGTAATTCCAAATAGACTAATTTATTTTCACCCCTTTCACTTCTTGTATTAGTTCTGATATGAAAGCTTTAAGTTGTTCTTCTATAGAGATATTATGATTACCTTGAGAATGTTGGGATGTTACTGGAAGTTGAGTATTATTCTTACGAAGGTATTCTAGATTATTGCATTTGTGCTCATTGCGAAGGGTAGGCTGAGCTTCATCTTCTTAGCAAGCTGAATTCTCTCATCTAGAAACCTTCTATGTGTCCTTTAGCTCAATGAACTACTCATTTTGGGCATTCCTCAAGTCAACTACTGCTCCTTAAAGTGATGCGCTTGCTGAGAAAACTTCTCTTTAAAAGTCACAGTTTCTCTTCGATTTTTGAGATGTGGGGTTGAGGACTTGATGCTTGTTGGTGGGAACCTTGATCCATTGGGATCAAAGTCATGACTGGTAGGGATTGTGTTGATGTAAGGTGCTAGAAAAATCCAGTTTGAAAAAGTTTTAATTGCACAGCGTAAAATGATAATTTTGAAACCGACCCGGTTTGTGATATTTATAGTCATAAACGCTAGACCAAAATCATACCTATGTTTTTGGATAGACGGATCCTTGTCATTCCTGGCTTTCAACCAAACGATTTCCTCTACTATTCTCGTACGACAAATTGCCTTGAGTGTGGGCTCGATCAAATCTAATCAAACAAAGAAACTAAAAATAATTTTCTTTTCTTTTGGGGTTAAAATGAAAGTTCTCTTCTCAAAATAGAAACGAAAAATTGTTATTCTAAAAAAAATATATTTAATAGTTGAGAATAAATTCTCTATATTTTTTGACAGAGTAACAATATCTTAAATTTGTATGTTAATAGCCCTATCGATGCCATCTATTTATAGGGAGAGAAGGTAGAACTTTTGTTAAATTAGAGAAGTTTATTTTAAATAGAAAAATGAAATCCTAGTTCAACTAGGATGTAGGGGCGGCAACCCTAGTTAAATATATCAGGGTTTGCCATTCCCCTTTATTTCATAAAGGGGTTTTTCTGCCTCTTCCATATCGGGTCTAATTACAAGTACGTCACAGGCTTTTAACTCAATACTTTATAATTTGATTCAACCCAATTTTTTTTTCTATTTCCCAAAAATAAACTTCAATTTTAAATAAAATTCTCATCCTGATTTTACCCTGGTAAAATTATAGTGATTTTATCCCTAATAAAATTTTCGATAAATATAGTAATATATCACCATTCAAAATTTTCACCATGGTCATGTGGTTTATTTTCATTTTGGGATTTAAAATAACTAAAAAAATATAACTCAATCTTCCAATCATTTTTGAGAAATCCTTGTTCATTTGTTAATGAATTCATTTCTCATTTTCATTTTCATTTCCATTTTGAGAAAACCACATTCATTTTCAAATGATTTCATTTTCTCCATTTTCATTTTCATTTTGGACAAAACCATAATAATTTCTTAAATGTTTTTTCATTTTTCCATTTCTATTCATTCTGTTCATTTTGATTCAACACGCAATTCATTTCTAGTTTCAATGAGCTAGCGGAAGGACCAACTGGACATATGCAATTGAGGCTCAAATGATTTATAATTAAGTTCCAGCTTTTCACTTATTAATTAAAAACTCATTTTGTCATGAAGTCATTCTACTATAGTATCGTGATTGAGCTCTCCTCAATGGCATACCATTACGAAAGCAACCCAATTCGCGCTCATCCAATGACCTTGTCATAAGTGTGTTATCCTCATATGATATCCTTAATCTTTTGAAGATAGTATCTGTTTTCCCAATTTGATCATATTTTATCTAATGGTAACCATTACATCTTCCTTCATAAAAAGTCAATTACTATCAAATAGCAATCAAGTCAACGAAGACAAATTACTCGTGGCCACATTTATGTTTCATCAACCATGTAATGCCAACAAGATGATATCATTTACCCATGTCTCGAGCTATGAATTCCACTATTGTAAATGACACTACATACTGTAGAAGTCGTACACCCAACCATCAGCTTTCGATTCCTTATCTATTCGAACTTAGGCTTTTACTTACATCGAAGTGTACGAGTCACGCATACATAGTTCATCATCCACTCAAGATTTAGGTATGTCACATTATGAACGTCATAAGTGAATAAATCCATAAATGGATTCAGGATCTATTCTTCTTGAGTCCAGTCTAATGTACTGTCAGTCCAGTCAGTCATATCTATATCTATATTTTTTTGGGAGTTATTCGCTCCAATGCCCAAGACAAAGCATATCTCCAATTGGACTTGATAAAAGACATATTAGCCTTTCAATTAGTTTACTCATGTTTTATTAGACTAAGGACATGTTTAGGTTCGTCTACTAATATAAGTTGTCTTTCTGTATTACGATCTGACCACGTAATACCACTTAATATTAGTTAAATATTAGACAAACGGTGAGTAACATTTGCTTCCATTTTGCTTTACGTGAAAAAACCATGTGAGGATAATATACAAAGTATTAATGTAATTCATGAATAAATTTATAAACTAATCTATTTGAAAATTAAATGTATACTTAGACAAAAATACTAAACTTAGGGCACTAGATCCAACATAAAGTAGGTTACAACTTCCTGCAGACAACGGGCTATATGGTCAAAAGGTCTAGGAGGTGGGTACACCATGCTGTGACTGAGGCATCGTAACCACTGGAGAGTTGAGGTAACCGGGGAAGTATTTCCTGTTGGTGTAACATAAAAGACAATGTTGGCTAGAGGATCTTGTAGAGTCTTTATCAGTTGCTCTAGGGTGGGGAGGAGAATACTTACGTAATGTAAAGAAGTTCCCGTAAGGGTAGAAGATGGAGGAATACTAGTGCTATTCAGGTCAATGGTGACTCAAGAAACAAGTGGAATAGGTGTGCTGGGTGGGGCAGATGCGTTGATCCGATTGATTGGGTCATTATCTGGCTGGTTTGATTTGCGAGGGTGCCACTTTAGGATTGTGAGATCATGTTGTCCACGTTCATCATACCAATTGTTAATATAGTGTACAATAAGGGATGAGTACAGATGAAAGATGGGTGGTTGCTATGAAGGTCGGTTTACCCAGTCTGCGTAAAGAGTTGGAGGTTATGAGAGTAGAAGGAAAAACAATGTAAAGGCTGAGAGTTGAAGGAATATTGACTGAGTGTAAGCTTAGTATTCTTGAAGAGTCGATCTCATCGTCATTGTTTCTAAAGGTATTTATAGGCAGAGGTCACATGTAAGATGGTGTTAACGTGTTGGACTTGTCATCTAGCCAATATTATGGAGTGCGTGAAGGGGATATCTTCGATGGGACAAGGATACCTATGACTGGATAGAACCTGTCATTCACTGACTTGATGGGATAAAGAGGTTAAGTCCACATGATGTTTGGGGACCAACAATTTCATGTGATAAAGGTTAGATCATGCATTTTTCGAAAGGTCACCTCAAAAGGGTGAGCTCGTAGATGACCTCCGACTTGCTGATAGCAAGCTTACTGTCTGAACACTTTTCTTATTTACCACATATCTTGATGCAAATGAAAATTTAATAAAACTTATTCAAAATTTTTATAAAAAACCCATTCAAATAAGACCTCATTCATAGGGGTAGAAACAAGTCCAACTTTCTATTTTTATCATTTTTCGGCTTAAATTAAAACATTAAAACCATACGATTTAAAGGAGCTCTTATCTAATACTAAGTCATACGATTTTATTCAACCTTCATCATCGTACAATATATCATCTCTATTACATTATCCAACATTATCAGATTGACCTACTTAAAAAAAATACATGATATATTGTTTTGTATAATAATCAAGATACCATGTTATCTGCTGTCTATAGTTTGGGTTTTATATAGAAAATAATAATGGCCAATATCTTGTTACATTGTGAACGTTCCAATTTCCATTAGTTTTCATTGATAATAATGTATGCATGAACACAAGAAGTTGATAAACACTTGAAAAGTCACCTTATAAAATTATCTAAACCCAATATTAGGGTAACATGTAAAAAAATTATATTTACGTCCACTGTAACAACTCGTTTTTAGTTAAAATCAGAATAGTGGTTTTGGGACCATAAATTTGAGGTCAAAATATTTATTTTATTATTATTTTAATGTCTACAGCATGATAGTGTGATTGTGTGAAAATTTCGTTAAGAAATTTTATCGTTTGAATGCTTAATTTGATAAAAAGGACTAAATTGCATAAAGTGTAAAACTTGTGTTCTATTAGCTAAAGGTGTCTAATAGCTACAGAAATTTAAAGTAAAGCTCCTTAAGTGGTAATTAACCCATTAATTAGTTAGTGGAAGATGTTGGTTTGGTATTATTGAAATTTGGTTGATTTTAAAAGGTTAATTTTGGAAATTTTTAATTAAAGGATAAAATAAATAAAACCAATTAAAAGTCATCATCTTTTTTATGTTCTTCAACCATTCTTATAAGAAGAGAAGCCACTGTTAAAGGTTAAACATTTGGCAACCCTAGTCTCTCTAATTAGGTATGTATTTTGTCTCGTTTTTAATGATTTTTATGTTTTTGAGATCATTGCATCTTAATTTAGCTAGCCCAGGGACTAATTTTTGAAATTGTTAAAGGTTTAGGGCTTTTCCATTGATGAGTATAGGTTTATTTTGATGTTTGAGGATAGAAAATGTATGCTTGTTGTTAGATAAACAACATTTGTAAAGTGATTTTTGATAAAATTGTCATTTAGGGATTAAATTAAGAAATGTTGAAAATTTGTGGTTAAATTATGAAATAGATGAAAAATATGGGCTGTATGGTAATAATAGAAATTCGACTAGCATGGGTAGGGACCTAATTGCATGAATTTATGTTTTTATGAGTTAAAGACTAAATTGTAAAAATGTTGAAATATTAGGGGCAAAAGTGTAAAGTTTCCATAATATGCATTTTGGGCTAAATTGAATGGAATGATAATTAAATAAGCTAAATTTGATTTCATAGACTTCAAGAAAAGTGAAATTCAAATCTAGATCGGGGGAAAAACAAAGTGTTGGACTAATCGATCTATTCTATCGTTTTAGCGATCGAGGTAAGTTTGTATGTAGTAAGCATTATTACATTATTGTGTTTTAAATGCTTTAATATTGAATTAATTATGAATACGATCTTACGGATATGTTCGAAGATGATTCGGCAAATGTGAAATCCTAATTGAACCTTAGGAATAGATTAGGATACGAATGACATGTCATTAGGGGTTATACGAGAGTCAGGATTATATGTGATATGAGATTGAGATAGCTTCGGCTATGTATGTGGCACTTAGGGTGCGAGATTCTCGAGTATTTGATAGTATTCCAAATGGTTCAACAAGTATATCGAAGATATTAAATGGTGAGAAATAGTTATGTATCAGTACAGGTATGTACGGAAACTATATAAGCATTGAACCTATGAAAGTTATGAGTTCATGGTTAATTATGTGATTGAATATATGTTAACATTGTGATTAGATGTTTTGTAGTATGTTATGTTCATATTTTGAATGTTAATTGAATGGTGAGCTTTGCTTATTAATTCATACGAGCTTTCTAAGCTTTATAGCTTACTTTGTTTATTTTTCCGTGTTTTCTAGTGAAATCAAAGCTAGCTCGGATTTGGGAAATGCCGGAGACCTCATCACACTATCAAGCTATCACTTTGGTACTTTTGAATCTATGTATTTGGTTATATGGCATGTTTAGGAGTTTTGGTCATTTTGGTTTATGCTAGTAATGGATTTAGCCAATTGAGGTGGCTTGTAAATGTTAAGTGATTGGTTTTGTATATATAGCCTTAGGAGTTGGCTTATTTTGGCATATTTGGTAATGCTTATATATATGTGCATATGGCTTTAGTTATGCATTTGATGGTGGATATGTGATGCTTGTTGATAATTGGCAATTAGGGATATTAAATGGTTGAGATTTGAATTTGGTATGTTTGTGAATTTAGGTAAAATAATGCATGTTTGAAAATGACCATATTGATGATTTAAGAATGTGAATTGTTGGTATTGAAATTTTATGAATTATGTCTGGTTGAGGTTGGTTCTAATGCCTATCTATGCCATGTTTTTGTGCCATTTGGTTTGAAGTGGTTGTATGCAAATTTGGGTGGCAAGATGGCTTGGTAAATAGCCTATTTTTGTCCACACGGGCAGAGACATGGGCGTGTGTCTCAGCCGTATGTGACACATGATAAGGTTACACGGCCGTGTGTCTCCAGTGTTTAATTAGAAATCAAGTCAATATGCTCTACATGGCCCAGCACACGGGCGTGTGACTTGGCCGTGTGGCATAAGTTAGTATACCCTACAGTTTTGGCACGGCCTGGCACGGGCATGTGTGGCCATTTCAAAGGGCACATGGGCTAGTCACACGGGCGTGTGTGTTGGCCGTGTGACCTAAGTCAGAGAGTTACACGGGGTAGGACACAGGCTGAGACACAACCATGTGATCTCATTTTGAATGTTCACACGGCCAGTGACACGGGCGTGTCTTTGGCCGTATGAGACACACGGCCGGGCCACACGGGCGTGTGTCCCCTGTATTTTGAAAAAATTTCTAAGTTTTTTTCAAAAATTTCCTAAGTTATCGATTTAGTCCTGAATCACTTCGAATGCATGTTTTAGGCCTCGTAGGCTTGTATTTGGGACAATGTGATTGATTATGAATTATTTTTATTTGGAAATGGAAAATGTATGTGAAACGTATGATTATTTATGAAATAAGTCTGATAATGCTCTATAACCCTATTCTGACGATAGATACAGATTAGGGGTGTTACGTCCACCCTAAATGGTATTATGAAAAATATAAAGTTAGACCGAGTCAAATAATTTATTTTTTATTCTTTCATACCATTCGTCACTTACGTAATGAAAATGATTTATTCCACTTACAAAATTGTTATAAAATATTGGATCTACCTACCATTAGAAGCACGTAGAAAACCAAGCATTGTAGAACTCTCTCTCTATCTCTTCGTTCTAATATCTTTCATCTGTCAATCTACCTTTAGGGGTAAAACGGTAATTTTGCCCTTTAGGGGTATTTTTGGTCATTTTACTCATTAGGGGTATTTTATTCATTTTACTCCCTATGGTCTCGGTACAGGTAACGACCTTTCTAAAGGCCTACATGTAAGCACTAAATTTTGTCCAGCTTAATTTCGTGTTTAATTAAAAAAATAATAATTTTTTAAAAAAAATTAAAAAATACAAAAAAATTCAAAATTACATTTTAACCCTTTAACTTTTTCAAAATTACATTTTAACCCTTCATCTTTTCCAAAATTACCTTTTGACCCCTAAATTTTTTAAAATTATGTTTTGACCCCTTATCTTTTTTGAAATTACGTTTTGACCCCACAAGTTTTACTGTGATTGCAATCTGGTCCTTCTGGCCGATTTGGTGATTTGGGACACCTAATTCTGGATTTTTTACCACCAGCATGGGTGGCCACTCCTCCTCAATGCTACACTGCAAAAGCATGGGAAAAGGTAAAGAAACACACTATAAAAGGGATTTTTCCCAAAAAAAAACCCCATCAACATTCAAAAAATCGACAAAAAAGAGAGGAAAGAAGAGGAAAGAAGAAGGAAGAAGAAGAAGAAGAAGGAGAAGGCTCACCACCGACGGGGAGTCTGAGTCAACCATGGAGGCGTGACAAGGCTAGGAGGAGGAGGAGAAGAAGAAGAAGAAGAAGAAGAAGAAGAAGAAGAAAGAAAAAGAAAGAAAAAAAAAAAAAAAAAAAGAAAAAGAAAAAAAAGAAAGCAAAAAAACAAAAAATAAAAAAATAGGCAGTGGATCGACCCGACCCAGTGACCCGACCGACCCAGGAGACACCTGCATGACCCAACAATAGCCTGGCCCAAATCCAATGACCCAAAGGTGGCAGGCAAAGAGAAAGGAAAAAGGAAGAAAAAAAAGAAAGAAAGAAAGAGAAAAAAAAGAAAAAAGAAAAAGAGCCCCGGGTCGTGTATTCCATTCTTCAAGCTCGTAATTTTGAGCCTTTCGGTAATTTTCTTTTTACCCACTTTTAATTTAATTTGTATATTTTAATGACATCTCGTTTTAATGTTATTAATATTTTTAGCATTTTTATTTTTTAATTGTATTTTATTTTATTTTTAATTTTGATAATTTTTAATAAATAAGGCAACGAATCGATTTAGCACTTGTCGTTGATTTCATCGCTATGTTGGGTGAATATCATCGGTTTGTGTTAAATACTATACGCCCTTTTAAAAAATCAAAAAAATCAAAAAAATAAAATAAAATTTCGAGTTTCAAAATTTTTTGTGTTTTTAGAAAATTGTCGTATTTTCAAAATTTTCGTGTTTTAAAAAAATTTTGTGTTTTCAAAAATTCTCGTATTTCAAAATTTCTCATGTTTTAAAAGTTTTCGTGTTTTCAAAAATTTTCGTATTTCAAAATTTTCATATTTTCAAAAATTTCGTATTTCAAAAATTTCTTGTATTTTTAAAATTCTCGTATTTTCAAAAAATTCGTGTTTTTAAAAAAATAATTTTCGCGTTTCAAAATTTTTGGGTTTTCAAAAATTTCATGTTTTTCTTAAAAAAAATTTCTTGTGTTTTAAAATTTCCGTGTTTTCAAAAATTTCGTGTTTTTAAAAAAAAATTTCGTGTTTCAAAAAATTCTCGTGTTTTCAAAGTTTTCGATTTCCAAAATTTCGTGTTTTCAAAATTTTGGGTTTTAAAAATTTTTCGTGTTTCCAAAAATTCTAGGGGTTCAAAAAAATTTCTAGTCTTAAAATTCTCTTTTTTTAAAAATTTCGTATCTCAATCGGATCACGATTAAATATTAAATTGAACTTGTATTTTGAAAATTAAGACAACGTCGTTTAACGAGATACCAATTTTGGGCGTCGCGAGGTGCTAATACCTTCCTCGCAGAATCGAGACTCCGAACCCTATTTTTCTCGGAATTTTAACGCAGACTTAAACCCTACCCTTTTTAAGAAAATTGAAAAAATGATTTTTCTTTAAAAGAGGATTTATTAGGTGTCCGATCACACCTAGAAAAAAGATCGATGGCGACTCCCTTTTTTAAATAAAATTGAAACTCTGTTTTCAATTTTTAATAATTTCCTCAATTAGCGTCCAAGCAAATTTTAGGTCGCTACACTACAGTCGCTTCGAGCGACACATATAATCCATTTGGTCGAAACAGTGTAAATAGGCTTCAAGCCAAATATTCGGCCTAAATGGGCCATTTGGCCCAAATTCAATCACAGCTATGTGATCTACATAGCCCAATCCAATTTCTGCCACTTTTCGTAAATTTCATCCGTGTGGAGCCATGAGCCCATTAGGCCTACACGGCCCATTTTGGCCCAACGAGTTCCATAACGGCCCTAGAATACGAGAACGCTCGTGGTGGCCTCTACAGTCTATCGCCCATGATTGTGGGCTCTGTTTACCTCACGAGTGATCGCAAGCTCGTGAGGCCTCATATGCTGAGGGTTCGACTTTTCGACTTTTGCCGATTCGCAGAGGAGATAGTGTGATTACACACCTTTTTACGGAGTCGTTCCAAGATCTACGAGCACCCAACCTAGAATCATCGAGATCCATTGTTAGTCCTTAATATGTTAGGGTGAAACACCCTCTTATCACATCTGTTCCCAAAAAGGCACTTACTACCTTACCATGATTAAACGAACTACGACCTGTTCCTTTTAGCTCGTGGGCTAAAACTGATCACACTTTTCTTACCGATGAACTATGATAACAAAAGATTTTAACAGATGGGACCGATCATAACTGTGGCTTAAATCTATGGATATTAGTCTTACAAAATATATAGAGATATTCGACCTATTCAAAAGGTAAGGTAATATCTTTACCTTAATTGAATAATGGAATATAGGGTTTGACGACTTGAGTAACTTCTGCACTTCTCCCCTCCTCGGGAATACCTAAAAGCCAACGATCACCACACCAAGAGGAAAGGATCCCAAACAAAGACCATGAGTAGCAGAAACATTTAGCTTTTAGAGAAAAGATAGAAGGAAACAAATTCGCACACATATAACAATAATAGAGAACAAGAGAGGGAACTTTTGAATACCTATCGATTTGTCAAGATCGCTTGCAGATATCAACTCAATATACCACCGATAGAGTATGGAAATAATTGGGGTTTAGAGAGAAAATAGCCAGAGTATGCAACCACCCTAAGGATTAGTAGAAGAAGAAACTCGGTTTAAACACAATAAAGAAGTCGAAAAACAGAAAGAGAGGGGATGGTATGATGAGTTCAGCCAACAAGAACTAATCAATGAAACCAAAGATGTGAGCAAGACATTCGGCCAAGGCTAACTGAATGGGAAGAGAAGGGAAAGGAAATGGAGAGAAAAAGATAAGTGGAGATTCGGTTGACAGTGTGAAGTGATTGAAGAAAATAAAAGGGGTATTCAGCTAATAGAGAAAAGAAACCAAATTGCCCAAAGTACCCGAATGGTAAAACAAGGTTCGGCTTTCACACAATAGACCAAAAGAGCAATGAGGAAAAGAGTTCCCGAAAATGCAGTATTTGGCCACTAAACAAATGAAAATAATACCAACACTCTGGAAATGATCGAAACTGAATATTCTATTTTTCCCCTAGAAAATTCGGCAACAACCTTCAACAACTCAAACTCCCCTTTTTCCTTCTAAAATCTCTCCCCCAATTCTCTCCTTGAAATCGTCCACATATCACTCCAACATCTCATCAATCAGAATTTTACTGCAACACAAACTCCAGCCGTGCAAGGTATCAAAAATGATCCCCTTATTGCAACCAGGACTCGAACTCAAGTCCCTACAATTAGAAACACACCACCTACCACTGGACCACAAGCTTCTTTGTGACATAATTCCGCCACAGTTATTCTTAAAGCCTACTCTCCAGAACCAATGGCCTTATTCACTTAAAAATGAAATTTTTTGCTAAAGCCTAGGTTTGAACCTAGGACTTCCCAAACACTCCAAATCATTTAACCATTAAAGCAAACATGCAATTTGTGTCAGGACATGCAAAATTAAAGACCCTATATTTTTGGGGTGTTACAAAAAATCAGCTAAATTAAGCTGATTGGGTCAGCTATATGGGACAACTTGGGCTACTCTTTTGGGCTTGTCCATCCTCCTTCTTTACTTGCTCAATTAAGCCCTTTCCTCTACTTCGAGCTGCCTGCTTTTTCCCGATAAAATAAAATCGAACCAATTGATTTGAGGAAGTCCAAAAATGTAAATTTAATACCTCTATGGCTGTTAATTCATAACCTTGTGCTCCCAAGGTGCCTTGTAAATTAATCCTTCCGAGGTGACTGTCGAGCTGATTTTTCACCCTTTGTGGAAAACTGTTGAAAATATATCAAATTGTGTAAATTTATTATAAAAATAATTATAATTCAATATGTTTCATAAATCAAGTACTATTTAATTATTTTATAATTGAAGTATGAAATTTGACAAAAAAAAAACTTAGAAACTGCATGAATTAGTGCTCAAAAGGTGCTGAAAAAATCTTTATATTCTTGTGTTTCCACGATGCCACAACAAAATTCAAGCATGAAAAAGACAATAGAATGGTAAGAGGTCACATGTTAAGCCACATGGCTAACAACCTATTTGACCTGATTATCAAGAAGAAGTCAGTCAAGTCCATCTGGGATACCTTGGAGAAGAAGTATAAAGCTGATGATGTTGGGATCAAGAAATATGTCGTTGGAGAGTGACTCAAATTCAGATAACTGATGATAAGCCAATAATGGATCAAGTACATGCCTACGAGAAGATAGTTTCTGACATCCTAGTTGAAGGGATGAAAATGTGCAAAATTTTCTAAGCAAACGTCCTAATTGAAAAGTTCCCGAAGTCTTGGTCCGACTACCACAATCTCCTGAAGCGTAAGAAGAGAGATATTTCTTTGGAGGAACTAATTTTTATTGATCATAATTTCGACTCAATTCTTCAAGAATTGTTGGTGGAATTCTTCATAACTTAAACTTGTCTAATTAGCTAGATTAAAGGATGTTAAAATCTAAAGCTTATAGGGAGATTAGATCATCTATCTTCTCGTTATCCATCCATCCTCAACAATTTGGTTCTTGCTTTCCATAATTCATCTGAGTTTGTTTCTTGTTCATTTCTTTAAAATTTTAAAAATTTATTCATCTTAACCCATCTACCTTGATTAATGTTTAAAATTTATTAATAATTGAAGTTGACTTGTGCTCTAAGAAATATCAATTTTATTCTCAAGATTTAAAGATCTATCTTCTATCTTGATTTTTGTTTTCTTCATTACTTTTCCATCTTATAATCATAATTAACTAAAATTCTTTTCTAAGATTTTAAAAATTTATTTAAATCTTGCGCATCAAGTCATTAAATAGTCATTCATTCGGATCGCTTTGAGTTCAATCTTTCGCGTCTCGATATCTTTAATTTTTTTAGAGGATGGGTAATGAAGTGGATATTTTCTTTAAGGAAATGTCTTCGGAAGCGTTGACTCATCGTCAATACCAACATGTACCCACCCCATCACTCAACAATATTTTGAAAAGTGAGAGGAAACCATGCATGAATAGAAATACCATAACAACATATCCTTAAGGTATTTAAAAATGTTGCAAAATAGAGTTTGTTGATATTTTACAAAATTAAAATACTTGCTGGAAAAATTTCAAGAATGAAATGGTAATTTTATACACTAGGGGTATTTTTGTAATTTTACAAGCCAGGGTCATTTCGGTAATTTTTTTTATAAAATATGGTTCCTGGTGACTTTTCAAAACAAGGGTATTTTTAAAGATTTCTAATTTGAGAGTACTTCGGTAATTTTCCTTACTGAGGGCATTTTGGTCATTTGTTCAGGTTAGGGGTAACTTGGTCATTTTGTAAATTAGGGGTATCTTTAATATTTTGCAAAAATAGAATTTTTGGATATTTATAAGGTAGGAAAATCTGGGTAAAAACTATGGGTAGTATGGAAATTTTATGAACCAAGGGTATTTTAGTAAATTTTTTTTAACTAGGGGTATTTAGGTCATTTTAGTAAATCGAGAATATTTTGGAAAATTTTTTTTGAAAATAGTTTTCCTGCACCTTAAAGGGGTAATTTGGTGATTTTAAGACTAGGGTTTTTATAAAGATATGGCTAGTCCCTTTCGGGTTTTAGTTATTGGGTTTAGCCTGTGGCTGCGTCCTCTTGGTTAGGGTGAACCATCACTACGCACTAGGTAGGATTCGAGTGGAGAGGAGGTGAGTCACTAGGACTACTTAAATACCAAGCTCCCACCGAAACCAATCCTAGACATGCGCACAATGGTTGCCACACCCTAACTTGGCGACTTAGTCACAGGTTTGTTTAGTTAGGCATTAAAGTTTTATGTAATTGTTTGGGGTAAACTAGTCCTATAGTTTAAGTACTTATCATACTAATCTACGTTCCATTTCTACCCTTCTACAAATCATACAATAATTCACACAATGGATAGGGGTACTTACCTGGTGGACTTCGGGTCGGAGACTTGGGTGCCATGCTAGAAACCCTGCTTATTTCTTAGTAAAACCCATTTTCAAAAGAAAACATTTTGGGCCTTAAAAGCCCTAGAGGCCGAGTTTTGAACCGGCTCTGATACCAAGCTGAAACACACCAAACCTGGCCCACAAGCCCTGACCGGATCTGGCATGCTTCTAGGAAAAACCATTCGAATCTTATTTGAATTTTTGCTAAAATTTTTCGTGTTTTTGGAAACAGTTGATTAGGGTTCAAGTTGAAAACATAGAAATTTTTCAACAATTTTGTTTCGTTAAAAGTTCGTGATTATATTTCAAAACTATGAGTTACCGGTAAAAGTCGAGTCTTTAAAGTTTGTTAATTAAATTGAAAATCATTTGTACTTTAGATGTCAAAACATTTTTCATTTATTATTAAGAAAATTTACTTACTTTAATTTGATAAGTATCGTGCCATAATAAAATAATTTAAGTGCATGCATGAGCAGTTCATACTATAGCCTTATTACATCAAAATAAACCCAAAATAAAATTTAAAGTACTTAAATAAAATAAAATGTCCAACTAATAAAATTCGTCTTGAGCATGGTCACCACTAAGCTCCTATCGACCGGTCCATTCTTGGCGTCACGAAAAATATTCCCACAACGGGGTGAGTCAAACAGACTCAATGTGTACAACCAACACTAAGTCCCAATGATTTAGGCATATCATAACATATCATATGTATACACATAGCAAATAAATTTAATGATGCAATCCCGAACCCAAACCTAGGTACCATCCGCTACACATCACCTGTACCAACCTGCATACCGTGGGGACTACTAAGTCAACCCTCCATCCGCTACACACCATCGAAGGTAGTCGCTGCAGTCGACGTGCTAATCGCCCTTATATATTTTGTGGCATAGCCACCAGATAATTATTCGTGACGTAAGTCACCACATTCAGATATTTGTGACATAAGTCACCACATTCAGATGTCGTGGTAAAGACCACCAGATCACTTCCCCTTTACATAACACCCATGTGCCCCATGTCATACAAAACATGCAAATATTATGCCTTATACTTTATTCACATTCTTATAGTAGCACTTATGTGCCATAATGATATTCAACATAATATACTCATAGTAGGAGTAGGTAAACATACACAGTACTTTGTACCATTACATGGTACCTTAGCCATATTCTTACACTTTCATATTAACACATATAATAAATTAGAGCCGTAAATCTATCAAAATTTAGTGTGGAGTACACACCTGGTACACTTAGCGAGTTCACTCCAAATCCCGAAAAACTCGATCTGCTGATTTAGATCTCAAGTTCCTACATTTGGTCAATCACTCAACGTTTAGCAAAAGCCTATTCGGCTATATGATCAAATCCCGAAGGATTATTGCACCCAAAACTCTTACCTTGTTGCCGATTTGATTACTAATCAAATCCCAAAAATTTTGCTATGTTCCTTCTTGTAATCGGCCAAGCACTAGATCACTTCACAGGTTAGTTTCGGCTTTTAAACGAAGTAAGAAATAGATCTAAGTTCCTAAATAGGCCTTGGCCGAATGTGTATGTGCACTTACCTTGTGATTCTCAAATCCCAAAATTAATCCCTTGGCTATGAAGATGTCGAAATACCTATAGGGTATATGTTAGATCCGATTCCAACCTTAAACATAATAGATGGCCTTTGGTCGAATGACTTACCCATAGCTTACCTCAGATCTTTAAAAGTCCCGAAAGATCCTTCCTTGAAGTCGACAACACCCAAATCCTGAAGCCTCCTTCCAAGTTTCGGCCAAGATCAATAATGGGGTTAGAGTATTTGATTTCGGCTTTAAGAAAAGGAATAAACAATGACAATAAAATCCTTACCCTTAATAGTGAAATCAATAACACCTTCACTTGAACCCCCAAAGCTATTTGGCTATGGCTTAGATGTGAATCAACAATTTCGGCTTTTGAGGCTTGATGAGAAATTGGCTAGGGATTCAATAAACAATCGACTAGGGTCTAGAAAGTACTTGGTTTTGGCTTTTGATTGAGTTGAGGAAAGAAGAAGAGAAAGATCACAAGTTGGGTTCTTTGGAATTTGCGGTACAAAAAGAAAGATGAGAGGAGAAGAATTTTGGCACAAAACTCCCTTAGCATGACCAATTGCCTTACTTACTTCCCTCTTAAATTGGCTAGCATTCAAACACTAGCTACACCTTGCTTTTCTCCTATTTTTCCTCTCTTTATCCCTTAAAATAATCCAAAATAAATCACCCATTTATCTACCACTTAGCGAAATTATTAAAAGAAAATACCTCATCTTAAACTCCTCCCATAGACTCCCCATGCAGTCCATTACTTCCCTTGTTGCCGCAAAATAAAAGCTCTTCTTTTGCCTCCTATGTGGCTCGAACCACAGCCCATTTGCACATGTTTGTGGCATCATATCTGAGAGGCCTTAAGTGGCGCCTTGTAGCCACTTTACTAAGCCAATTTCATGTCACATTTCCTCTATTGATTTTCTTAAGGCCTCACAGGCTTAGCTTCCTCTTAACACTTAAAAATCTAATAATTTCTAAGGCATTTGTCTAGCACTAAGGTTCACAAAATTCATAATGCACATTCACAACACACATAGGCATGCTAGTTCATATAATTACGCAATATTACATAAGCCATAATCCATGATATTACAGAAATAGATTGGAGGAGAAGTCTCCTGATCGTGTCAAACAGTCGAGTTTTAATATTTATAAAAAGAATGATCGAACCTGTAGACTAACTATGACAATGATAGAGGCAAGTGCACCTATCGAGCAGTAGAATAGTTTAGGCAAGAGTATCTTATCGAACCCAATGGAAACTAAAAGTACTACTACTCACTTTCTTTCTATTATTTAGCCTGAAATATGGAGTGATTGGTTTATTAAAAAAACTAAACTAGATGCAAAGATAAAAGAATAAAACTTTGGGAAAAGACTGTGGAAAAACTCAGTTGATTTCGACGATACCTTCAGGAAGAATCCACCTATGACTTCTCTTGTTATCTAACTTTTAATTCATATGACTTCTTTTACTTAGCTTGATCCGTGAGACTCCCTAACCTATATTAAACCCTATCTCGAGGTGAATAACGTCTAACCTTAGGTTAATTAGTGGAATTCTCGTTCTCTTATAATAACCCCCTAAGGAAGTAGTAAATCAATCAATGGACTCCCATATTAGGTTTCACCCAAATTCGATAAAATCTCGTAACCCTATCTCTAGGCTTTCGATCAACTCCGCTTAATTATGCTAGATCTACTCTTAGGCAAGGTCTATTCCTCCTCCACCTAAGCACATCAGATTAAATTAAGCAACATAATTAAGAACAAACTAAGTATTTATCATATAAACCAAAAATCAAATAACAAAATCCATCATGGGTTTTATCCCCTTCAGGTATCTGAGGGGTTTAGTTCATAACAAAACAAGAAAACATCTCAAGAGAAAAGATAAAACAAAACATAAGAAATCCCTAAAACCCCCCGAAGGAATTGAAGAGGAGATCCTTTGTCTTGGGTAGAACTGCGACTTCTTGAGATGGATCAACTAGCTATCTTCGAGTAATTCCCTAAATAAAAGCTCTCGTAGAAAACTCTGCCTCCTGTTTCGACTTTTGCCAAACTCCCCCTTTTTAGTTGCTACCTTGGGTGTTTATATAGGCTTTGATATGCTTTACTTGGCTCTTAAGTATCCTAATTCAAGTAGAATTCCTCCTAGGATGTTTAAGTAAACTTAGGAATGTGTTTCTTTGTCTCCAAGCATCCAAATCCAAGTAAAATTGCTCTTTCCCGTGGCAGGGGCATGGCCAGGGCACTCCCGTGTAAGTTGTCTTCTAGGTCGTGTCTCTATTCTGTTGATTGAGGCACGGCCGTGCAAGTCAGGGTTCAGGCCATGCTTCGGGTCTGTCGATTGGGACACGGCCATGCAAACCGTGCCTGGGTAGTGTTGGGCTTTTTGTCGATGAGGAACGGCCGTGTAAATCAGGGACAGGCCGTGTTCTAGATGGATGGCAAGGCACGGCCGTGTGACATGAAGTCCAGGCCGTGTCGATTTCTTGGGTTGGCCCAATTTGGTCCGTCTTAAGCCCGTTTCTCGTTCTTTTTATCCTTAGGTGCTTTCCTGAGTATAAGACATGAAAAGAAAGGATTAAGAGCACCTTTTTACATAAATCAGGGATAAATCATCCAAAAGCATACTAAATGTGGGATTAAAATATGTTACTTTTATGGTTTATCAAATACCCCCACACTTAAGCTTTTGCTTGTCCTTAAGCACAATTCTCAACTTACAATTAAAATGAACTTTCCATAATTCATAATTCCTATCGACAATGTCTCATCATAATTCATAGATAATTTATACATGGATAATTCAACTCAAAGAACCCTAAAGATTCAATCAAGATAAGTCATACCTTTGTAGTAGTATGAAACATAGGTGTCTCCTCTTATCTAAGTAATTGCATTTAATTCAAAACCGACAAGGATTGACATCCTCACAACAGATTCACTCAAATCACTCAGAGTTTTTAAGGTTCACAATAAGGCACTCAAGAGTCGAACCTGAAAAGTTAATCCCATAGGCTTGCCTGAAAATCAAATCTCCACCACTGTATATGAGATGATACACAAATCAAAAGGTCTTAAATCAGGGTTGTAACAGGGCTAGGGTTAAAAGGTGTGGATAAAGGCTGAATTAGAGGGTTAGAATCGAGACTGACTAGACAAAGTACCTAACTAGAAACACTGAACTAAATATGAATATTTACTTTGAATGAAAACTAATAATATCACTATTGATAATTACTCTATAATAAAGAGTATTTTCATCACTTGAAATTTGATAATGCTTTAATACGAGCTTTTTCTTCAATAATTGGAGTTTAAATGCTCTAAGCTCTTTTATATACTACTAATATTGAATA
Source organism: Gossypium rotundifolium (assembly GCA_025506655.1). NCBI lineage: Eukaryota > Viridiplantae > Streptophyta > Magnoliopsida > Malvales > Malvaceae > Gossypium > Gossypium rotundifolium. The sequence goes on from CP106734.1 coordinate 134,094,605, forward strand.
AACTTGGATTTTTTAAGAACAAACTAAAATATTACATCATAAATAATAAATGTAACTACTAAGCTAATATAATTCGGTAATTTAATCAAATCAAACCTCGATTAAAGGGTAGTCAAAAGAATGGTGATAACAAATTCAAACAGATTTTGGGTTAATATTAGTGGGTGAGTCAATAAAAAGCTTGTTAGGATTCAACTGGGTTCACTAGGGGTTAATTTTTGAAGGTAGGCTTTGTATGGAGTAAGTGGGTTAAATCCTAGGTGCCTTTATCACCTCTGTATATCAAATCAAAAGTGTGGTCTTGACATGTATAAATGAGGCAAGTTCTAGAATAACAGTTCAAAGTTGACACACTCATAATTAATAAAGTGAGCACGAAAAAGAATATATGCTCTATAAGGCTCAAAATCTCTCAAAAATTATGGGTGTTTTTGACATCAATCCTTATAAATTCCAAATTTCAAGGTAGTACTCAAATTCAGTTCAACGACCCATCAATTTTAATTTTTAGAAAGTAGGCTTATCATGCTTGATTCTCTAGTATCCTTCAAATTTAATCATCAATGCACAATTAACTATGACTTACTTTAAAACATATCAACAAAAATCATACATCATTAGAAATTTCATCCTAATTAGTAATATGAGAAAAATACTTTCGAATAAGACTAAATTCAGGATTTTGAGAATAATGCAAAAAGTCAGGTACTTTTACCCCCCCACACTTAAGTTGTACATTGTCCTCAATGAACAAAGATATATAAACAATTATGCAATAATAAAATCAAAAGAGAAGGGGAGAAGTAACACTTCCTAAATTTTTGGATGAAGTCTATGAAAAGAAACCGGATAATATTAGAGGTGAAAGTGGGGAAGCATCTCAAACCGTTTGAAATTGAATCCTCAAAGTAGCCGGCTTGATTTTTTTGTATCCTAAGCTAAATCTAAATATCATAAAGAATAAGAAGAAGAAAATAAAATAAAATAAAATAAAAAATAATGATGAAATAAAATAAAAGCAAAAATAAATAATGGAAAATGAAAGACAACTAGAAAAATGGGGAATGAGTTTTAAATAGAGATGTAGCCCATGTGTTGGGATTTTGAATTTTGAATGCATTCAGGGTGTTCGGGCATGGCCGTGGGTGTCGTGGCACGCCCGTGTCTTTCTTCACACGGTCATTCAATACGGGCATGCTCCTCTCGTATTTGATAAGTCAGAATGTTGGCAAGGTTGAAAGGCACGGCCGTGTTTAGCCCGTGCTTGACAAGTCGATAACCTCAAGCGGCGGCTGACGCAGGCGTGGACTATTATCGCCACTCGTGTTGGGAAAAGAAATTTTTCTATGTCGTGCACGACTACTGGCACACCCATGGTTCATCCCCTGGCTTCCACACGGCCACGGGCATGCCCTTGTGTAGGGCCGTGTGGCCTAGAAATCTCCTCTTTGATTAGTTTATGGTTAGGTGCTAAAAAGAAAAAGAAAAGAAAAAAATAAAAAATAAAAAAAATGTAAAAATGGGGTTAGTGCTTGGGTTGCCTCCCGAGAAGCTCTCGTTTATAGTCTTAGCTAGACTTTACCTCTCATTCGTATAGTCATGGTGGTTTGAGGAGGTGAAAATCCTTTCTCATGCGATCACTTCGGTTATGGATATATAGTTTAAGTCGAGTAATGTTTACCTCAAAAGTGTCAAATTTAGGATTGCTGACCTCGACTGTGCCGTATAGGAAGACATTTAGTACCTTAAAAGTGATTTCTTCGTTTGCCTTGCATTCTGAATTGGTGATTCGAGGGTCTTCCTTATTCAACAATACCTAATCCTCTATTTTGATGTGATTTGTTGTTCCTATCAGCTCGTCTGGGGTTTCCTTCGGTTTCACTTCGTGTGGTTCTGGCTCCTCATGTAATTCTTCTTTATTAGCACGAGGTCTATGATTCGGCTCTGGTTTGTAGCTTTGTGGTGTTTCCTGCAATGACGGTTGAACAAGTTGGTTATCAACTAAATTTACTTTCTCACCTTTATCACTTGATATTCTGGCCAAGTCAAGAGCTTGAAGAGTGACTATCTCGTCGCCTACATGAAGTATGAGTTCTCCTGTATAGATATCAATTTTAGCTCTCTAGTTGCTAAAAAAGGTCTTCCTAAAATTAAGGGGATCATGTTGTTCTCATCCATGTCTAAAACGACAAAGTCTACTGGGAATACGAATTTATCAATTTTGATTAGAACATTTTCTATTATACCCCTAGGAATTCTTATAGTTTTATCAGTTAATTGAATGCTAATCCTAGTTTGTATGCGTTTCCCTAGACCTAGTTGTTTAAACATTTTGTAAGGCATAACATTGATGCTTGCCCCTAAATCCACTAACGCATTATCAATAGATAAACTACCAATTAAACATGGAATTGTAAAACTCCCTGGATCTTTTAATTTCCGTGGTAGTTTATTTTGTAGAATTGCTGAGCACATTGCGTTTAGCTCCACGTGGTGCTCTTCATCTAATTTGCGTTTGTTGGTCAAGAGCTATCTTAAAAATTTCCTCTAGTCTGGTATCTGAAAAAGAGCTTCAAGGAGAGGAAAGTTAATATGTACTTTCTTTAAGAGTTTAAGAAACTTACCGAACTGTTCCTCTGAATCATCTCTTTTCATTGCTTCGGGATAAGGTATGCGAGGTTGGTACTCCTTGATTACCGGTTTTGGCTTTTCTTGTGTTACCTCTACCTTACCTTCATCTACCTTGTTTTCTTGTATTGAGTTTGGTTTATCTAACCCCTTACTGTCTTGAGCTGAGATGGCTTGAACTTGCTCCTTTGGGTTAACCTCGGTGTTACTTGGTAGACGTCCTAGTGGTCGTATTAGCTTTGCGAGATGTCCCACTGACCTAGTAAGTTCTCCAACTTGATTATCGATCCCTTTGATCGATTTTTGTTGTTCATCAAGTGCTACTTCAGTCTTTTGGAAACGAGAATCTGTGGTTGCCAAGAAATTCGTCAGTATCTTTTCAAGATTCGTCTCCTCTTCTTGTTGGTGAGGTGGTTGTTGAAAATCTGGAGAAAGTTCCGATCTTTGGCTATTTTGATAATCCCACGAGAAATTGGGATGGTACTTCCAACCTGCATTATAAATGTCACTATAAAAATTATTTTGATATCTAGAATAGCTACCTGTAAGTGAGCTTGCTCGTTTTCCATGCTATATTCGTAGGGTGGGTACTCAGGATTCGCCACGCCTCCTAGATTTAAATCATATTGTATTTCTGGATGTACCTGCGACAGACTATACCAATCATCAATTTTTTTATTCATCATCTCTAACTGATTAGATAACCTGGTGACCATGTCGAGGTTGAAAACACTGATTGCTTTAGTAGGAATTGCCCCCATGCCTTGCCAATGATAATTATTCAGTGCCATCTTTTCCATAGACTAAAATTTTCTGCCAAAGGCAAAATAGAGGAAAAAAATTAGCAAAGAAATAATAATAAAGAATAATATAATAATAATAAATTGCAAATAAAATTTTTTTTGGCTAAAGTAATAGAAATAGAGTTTTCTTAATATTTTAGTGTTCCCCGACAACGGCGCCAAAAACTTGATCGTGTCAAACAATCGAGTTTTAATATTTATAAAAAGAATGATCGAACTTGTAATCTAACTATGACAACGATAGAGGCAAGTGCACCTATCGAACAGTAGTATAGTTTAGGCAAGAGTATCTTATCGAACCCAAGGGAACCTAAAAGTACTACTACTCACTTTCTTTCTATTATTTAGCTTGAAATATGGAGTGATTGGTTTATTAAAAAAAACTAAACTAGATGCAAAGATAAAAGAATAAAACTTTGGGAAAAGACTGTGGAAAACTCAGTTGATTTCGACGATACCCTCAGGAAGAATCCACCTATGACTTCTCTTGTTATCTAACTTTTAATTCATATGACTTCTTTTACTTAGCTTGATCCGTGAGACTCCCTAACCTATATTAAACCGTCTCTTGAGGCGAATAACGTCTAACCTTAGGTTAATTAGTGGAACTCTCGTTCTTTTATAATAACCCCCTAAGGAAGTAGTAAATCGATCAATGGACTCCCATATTAGGTTTCACCCTAATTTAGAAAATCTCGTAACCCTATCTCTAGGCGTTCGATCAACTCCGCTTAATTATGCTAGATCTACTCTTAGGCAGGGTCTAATCCTCTTCCACCTAAGCACATCAGATTAAATTAAGCAACATAATTAAGAACAAACTAAGTATTTATCATATAAACCAAAAATCAAATAATAAAATCCATCATAGGTTTCATCCCCTTCAGGTATCTGAGGGGTTTAGTTTATAACAAAACAAGAAAACATCTCAAGAGAAAAGATAAAACAAAACATAAGAAATCCTTAAAACCCCCTGAAGGAATTGAAGAAGAGATCCTCTGTCTTGGGTAGAACTCTGGCTTCTTGAGATGGATTAACTGGGTATCTTCGAGTAATTCCCTGAATAAAAGCTCGCGAAAACTCGCCTCTGTTTGACTTCCGCCAAACTCCCCTTTTTTAGTTGCTACCTTGGGTGTTTATATAGGCTTTGAGATGCTTTACTTGACTCCTAAGTATCCTAATTAAAGTAGAATTCATCCTAGGATGTTTAAGTAGACTTAGGAATGTGTTTCTTTGCCTCCAAGCATCCAAATCCGAGTGAAATTGCTATTTCCCACGGTAGGGGCACACAGCCAGGGCACGCCCGTGTAAGTCGTCTTCTAGGCCATGTCTCTATTTTGTTGATTGAGGCACGGCCGTGCAATTCGGGGTTCAGGCCGTGCTTCGGGTCTGTCGATTGGGGCACAGCCATGCAAACCGTGCCTGGGTAGTGTTGGGCTTTTTGTTGACGAGGAATAGCCATGTAAATCAGGGACAGGCCATGTTTTAGATGGATGGCAAGGCACGGTCGTGTGACATGAAGTCCAGGCCGTGTCGATTTCTTGGGTTGGCCCAATTTAGTTCTTTTTAAGCCCGTTTCTCGTTCTGTTTATCCTTAGGTGCTTTCCTGAGTATAAGACATGAAAAGAAAGGATTAAGAGCACCTTTTTACGTAAATCAGGGATAAATCATCAAAAAGCATACTAAATGTGGGATTAAAATATGTTACTTTTACGGTTTATCATCTCCCTAGGGAAGTCACTCTCTAGCTATATATAGGCCTTCCCGCACAACCTTCAACCGTGTAAAATCCATTTATTCTCAATCATTTTGTCCCCCACTAAGGGATCGGTTGGTTCTAATCCAACCGAACCAGAATTAGATTTCAACCTTCTACAATTTCAATTACTATCTTTTCCCGATTTTTCGGTAGAGGTCACCAGCTTATGGACTCTTTTAATTTTACCTCTAAAGCTTCTAAATTTTCTAGATTTAAAGAAATTTGAGCGTGACTAACTTGATCTAGTTAAATAGTTATGCTTTGAGGTAAAATTATGGAAACTTTGCTTTAGATGATTTGAATAAGTTGAATTGAAATGTTTGGTGTCAAATTATGACATATTAGGTTGATTGATTTGAATTGATTAAAATGTGATGATTTGGTATGTTTTAGTATGTTTTTGTGGAAAAAGGTTTGGTGATTAAACACTAAATGTACAAGGTTTGTTTTGGTTTGAAATGAAGTAGGTACCTATTGTAAACTTTGAAATTTTTCCATAAGGTATCGATACCTTAGAAAGGGTATCGATACTTTAGTGATTTTATTCAAATTTTCAAAAATGTAAAAAAATAGACTGTTGATAATGGCTAAGAATCGAAAAGAGAAGAATAAGGACACATAAAATTTTAGGTGAAAACCCTTTCGAGAAAAACACGAGCAGAGGAGAAGATAATTCATTATGTCAAGTTTGAATAATATAATAGGAGAGACGACTACGTCTATTTATAGGTTTGTAAAACCATATTCTAATCAAAGTCAAAAAATAAAAGTAATACAGTAAGGTTAAAACACCTTATTCTAATCAACATCAAATAGAGGAAATAAACTTCTATACTGATGCCACTTGTAGATCCCCTATCTTGCCACTTACATTTTGTTTTCACAAGAATTTGGGTCACACAATTCTAACAACCTCCATCTTGACACGAATTCTCAACGAACAAGTTCTTCATCATAAGATCTCGACAAACAAGTTCCCCACCTTTTCCATGAAACCCCTTGAGGTTTATCTTCAACAATAAACACCAACCAAGTCTAATAAATGCACAAAATTGGTTATAGGAAGTGACTTAGTCATCATATCTGTAGGATTATCATGAGTACAAATTTTGCTCACAACAATATCACCCCAATCAATAATATCACGAACAAAATGATACCGAACATCAATGTGCTTTGTTCTCTCATGATACATTTGGTCCTTAGTAAGGAAGATGGCACTCTAATGTCACAAAAAACTGTATTGATTTGAAGGTCTTCATTAAGTCCACTAAAGAGCCCCTTTAACCAAATAGCTTCTTTACAAGCCTCAGTAATCGTCATGTACTTAGCTTCAGTGGTAGACAAAGCGACAGTAGTTTGCAAAATGGCTTTCCAACTGATTGCACAACCCTCAATTATAAACACATAACATGTGAGAGATCTTATTCTATCAAGATCTCCAGCAAAATCAACATTTATATACCCAATGACTCCATCTCTAGTTCTTCCAAACTGTAAGCAAACATCAATAGTACCTCGTAAGTATCTCAAAATCCACTGAACTGGTTTCCAGTGTTCTTTACCCAGATCTATCATGTATCTGCTAACTGTAATGACTGCATATGATAAATTTGGATATAAACAAACTATAGCATACATAAGGGATCCCACTGCACTAGAGTATGGAACATGTAATATGTACTCAATCTCATCATTTGATTGTGGAGAAAAAGCCGATAAAATTCTGAAATAGGCTACTAAAGGAGTACTAACAAGCTTAGCATTCTGCAGATTGAACCTAAAAAGAACTTTCTCAGTGTACCCTTTCTGACTTAGGTACAATTTACTTTCTTTTCTATCTCTGAGAATCTCCATACCAAATATCTTCTTTACTGGTCCAAAATATTTCATCTCAAATTCTTAACTAAGTTGGGCTTTGACCTTTCTTATCTCTTATTTATCTTTTGCTGCTATCAACACATCATCAACATAGAGGAATAGATACACAAAACAACCATCACTATTTTCTTAAAATAAACACAACTGTCAAAACTACTTCTTTTGAAATCATGAGAAGTCATAAAGGAATCAAACCTCTTGTACCACTGTCTTGGTGACTATTTCAAACTGTAAAGGGACTTTTTCAACAAGCAAACATAGTCCTCTTTTTCTGAGGCTATGAATCCCTTTAGTTGTTGCATGTAATTATTATCTTCAAGCTCTCTATTGAAAAATGTAGTTTTTACATCTAATTACTCAAGCTCCAAATCATGCATGGCGATATACCAAGTAAGCTCGAATTGAACTATGCTTCACAACTGGGGAGAACACATCTGTGAAGTCCACACATGGAATTTGACTGTAACCCTTTGCAACAAGCATTGCTTTATATATAGGTTCTTCAACTCTTAGAGTCCCTTCTTTCTTTTGAAACACCCATTTACAACGAACAATCTTTTTTCCCTTAGGAAGCTTCACAAGATTCCATGTTTTGTTTTTGAGGAGTGATTTCATCTCATCTTGCATGGCAATCATCCAATTTTCTGAGTCTTCACTGCTAACTGCCTAAGAATAAGTAGATAGCTCCTAGTTCACATCTATATCTTCGGCTACATTTAAAGCATAAGCAACAAGATTAGCCTCAACATACCTCTTTGGAGGTTTAATCTCTCTTCTATTTCTATTTTTGGTGATAGAGTATTGTGGTGAAGAAACAACTCTATTTTGATTTTCTGTACTGACTTGAGAAGTCGACTCTGTTGTAGATTCTAGATCAATTTGATGCTCCACTTGCTTTTTTTGTTCTTTATTAGAAGAGTCTTTAAGAGAAAAGTTAGGTAGCATAGCAGTTTCATCAAAAACATCTTTGTTAATCACAACTTTTCTAATTTCAAGACACCATAATTTATACATCTTTAAACCAGCTTTATAACCAAGAAAAACACATTTAACTGATCTCGGCTCCAGTTTTCCATTATCAAAATGAGCATATGTAGGACACCCAAAAATCTTTAAATCAGAACAATCATCAGGATTACTAGACCATACCTCTTGTGGAGTCTTTTCCTCAATGGAAATAGATGGAGATCGGTTGATAAAAAACATGCAGTAGAGGTCACTTCGGCCCAAAATGACTCCGATAAGTTAGCATTCAACAACATACATTGAACCTTCTTCATGATCGTTTTGTTCATTCATTCTACAACACCGTTTAGCTAAAGAGTATAACGAACTTGCACAGTTCATTAAACTTATTAGAACAGAACTCTAAGCGATTGTTTGTACGGAGGTGTTTTATTTTTTTCCCATCTTTTTTTCAATCATAGTTTCTAAGACTTAAATATGGAAAACACATCGCTATTCTGCTTCAAGAAAAACACCCAAACTTTTTTGGAAAAATCACCAATAGGTGTTAGCATGTAATTAGCTCCACCTCTCGAAGGCACTCTAGATGACCCCACAAATCAGAATGAATATACTCTAATGGTCCCTTCGTGTTATGGATTCCTCTAGTGAATCGAACTCTCTTTTGCTTCCCAAAAATGTAGTGCTCACATAACTTCAGTTTGCAAATTCCTTGCCCATCAAGAAGTCTTCTTATAACACCCCAAACCCGGCCCAAAACACCACGACCGAATTTGAAATGTTACTGGGAAAGGTATTAAGAATATATAGTTTTTATAGGTGAAGAAAATGATTTTTAAGTTCTAGAATTAAAACTTCGTTTGGAAAGGGTTTCTCGTTTAAACTTGGCAATTTATTTAAAAATAAAACTTTCGAGTTGCACAAGTTCAAAATCTTCAATTGTTCGAAAATATTTGGAAAACGAATTGTTCAAGAAATCTATGTTTTGAAAACCTCATTTAAATTCAAGTGTTGTAGATATTCTAGAGTCTCTTTATAAATTAATCATTTGATAGCAAATCCAACTTAAACTTAAATAAAACTTGAAGTATTTAAAGCGGCCTTATTACAATAAAAATACCCCAAAAAGTAATTAAAAGTTTATAATGTACTTTAAGAAATAAAACGGATTCTGCATGGCCACCCCGAATCCACTCCAGCCCGGTCCAGTATCATGTATTACCTGCATTGTTTGAAAAATAGGGTGAGTCGTTTTGACTCAGTGTGCAATTAATCCACGCGTATTCCACAAATGGGCTTGGCCCACATCTACACATATATCCACATACCACGCATGATTATGCAAAATGCTAACCCAACCCCAACCTAGTATCCAACCGCTACACACCCCCGTATATCTTGCCACCACACACCAGGGGATTACTAAATCGACCCGCCATCCGCTACACACCTCTTTGGCAGTCGTGCTGCTCAAAGTCCACTTAGTGGGCTAGCCACTGATCCACGTGATTAAATCACAATATCCATAGTGTGACTCGAGGTCATCACCAATCCACGATGAGGCACAGAGCCAACATTAATCCATGATGAGGCACGGAGCCAACATCAACCCATGATGTAGCTCAAGGCTAACATCAATCCACGTACATAAATGTACACCCTTTCCTTCATTAGATATATCCCGATCCCCATGCACATATATTATATTATGATGAAATGATAATGTAATTATATGAACATATTAAGTGTGCAAATTTAACATGCTTACGAAGATCCATATATATCCATCCACGATTTTGATATGAGAAAGATACTAACCAGGTACCAGATTACCCAAATCAGGTAATAGCATCACAACAGCCACTATTTCGATTACCACTCATGTTACTTAATTAATTTAAACAAGTAAAATAAACTGTGTGTTAATTACCCACCTGATAACTCGTAAAATCACGCCCTCTACGTCGACGCTATCCCTAACCGACACTACCGCTATCTGCCTACGATCCGATTTCGACGCTGGCCCACACCCTGGAGGCCAATCCCGGACCACAAAAACCGATCGCTTCTTGTATTTAGGGGTAGGGACTATGTGTCCGACCCCTTTCTCCCCTTGGCTGGTACTCGCATTCATCAATAATATCTTAGTCAGAAAACCCCGTTAAGATATTGAATCAGATCTAAACGAATCCCAAACGAACACTTGATAAAAGAATACCCTTACCACAGTCGACTAGAACCCGAAGGCTATACGCTTTCACTTTGAGATTGTCGAAATCCCCTACAAAAGCCATGTTAGATTCGGCCTAATACCTATAGCCTAAGCAAAGTGGCCTTCGGTCAAACATTATAACCTCCTCACCTTTGAATAATCAGAACCCGAGAGATCCCTAATGCTCCCTTACGCTGGCAGCAAATGAAAGAGACACAAGGTTAAGGCCCTAAAAAGATTCGGCCACACCCAAGAACCAAGGTTAACCATTTGGTTTCGGCAAACCAAAATGAAAGGAAGAGAGAACGATTCCTAAAGAAGAGAATACTCACCACCCAAAAGATATTAGGCTCAGACAGATTCAGCATAGAGATGGGGCTTGAGGAAGTATCCAAATAGAAGAAATAAAGTAAATAAAATTTGAAAGAAAAGAGAAAGGCAATGGTAAATGGAAGATTCGGCCAAGGTATAGAAGTAATGGGTGAAAGTGAAGAAGAAAAGGGTTGAAGTTTATGATGTTTCGGCAATGGTCTCACAATGATAGATGCATTCGGCCACCAAGAGAAAGAGAGGAGCTATTCGGCTTTTTACTAAAACAATCAAGGTTCCAAGTTGTCGAAAAAAAAAAAGAGAGGAGAAGAGAGAATTGTGATTCGGCTAGGAAGTTTTCAAGAAAGAAAATGACCCCCCAATGGTCTCCTAAGTTTTGGCTAAGGAGTCAAAAAGAAAGAAAAAGAGTTGAGATGCTCAGTGTTTTTTGGCACTAAAGAAAATGAGAGAAAACTACCAAAAGTGTTAAGCACCAACCAATGCCGAAAAGAAATACCCCCTACACTAACATCAAATTTCGATACCCTCTCCCTAGGCTCAAAGTCGAATGTTCCCCCTCTCCACCCTTCAAAGATTCGGCTATCATCCAACTAGCCAACACCCTCCAGATTTTTCTCCTAAATTCCCCCTACAACCCTCATTCAAATGAGTTTGAATGATTCAAACCTCATGCTTAGCTCTCCACCACACATTCAAAATGTTTGACCATTTCAAACCTCCAATCTTCAAGTGCCCATGCCAACTCCAACTCCTCCACCTCTTGACGCAAGAAACAACCTCCCAAAATGCATTCCACGCTACTTGAACCTCTCCCCTTGCACTCCATTTGATGCAAACTCCCTGCACCCTAGGTAGCGTCCCCTTGCCACTCCACCACCTCACTTCTTGTGTCATAACCCACACATTAATTCCTTTAAGGCCTAGCTCCCTTAGCTCTCCCCCCTAAAGGCTTAAAAATAAAAATTTTTCCCAAGGCCTAAACTTAACCCCAACATTTCCCGAAGCCCCCAAACACACTCAAACAACATACAGAGCATACTAATATGCAGATATGAATTAAATTGCATGACCTCTAAATCCCGAATATTACAGTTTTACTTCCCTTAAAAATAATTTCGGCCTTAAAATTACCTGGTCAAAATAAGTGAGGGTATTGCTATCTCATCATCTCCTCCGTCTCCCACGACGCTTCTTCCTAGCCATGGTTCTACCATAACACCTTGACTAGAGGTATTGACTTCCTCCGTAACACCTTCACATCTCTCTCCAAGATCTGAATTGGCTCTTCTTCATAGGACAAGTCTGGCTTCAACTCAACTTCCTCTACTGGCACCACGTGAGACAGATCCGACCTGTAACGACGTAGCACTAACACGTGAAACACATCATGCATCTGTTTCAATTTTGAAGGTAACTCCAACTGGTATGCCACTGGTCCCACTTGTTTCAAAACCCGATAAGGTCCTATAAACCTGGGACTCAGCTTACCCTTACGTCCAAATCTCATCACCTTCTTCCATGGTGAAACCTTTAGAAAAACCCAATCACCTACCGTAAATTCTATCTCTTTCTGCTTAAGCTCGCATCGACTTACATCATCGGATGCCTCCTTCAATCGAGCCTGAATTACCTTGACCTTTTCCTCTGACTCTGCCACTATCTCTGGACCCAACACATGGCATTCACCCACTTCTATCCAACAAGTAGGAGTCCGACACTTTCATCCGTACAGTGCTTCGTACGACGCCATTCGAATACTAGCCTGATAACTATTGTTGTACGCGAACTCTGCTAAGGGCAAGAATTCCTCCCAACTACCCCTGAAGTTGATAACACATCCTCTCAACATATCTTCTAACACCTGAATCACCCTTTCAGACTGGCCATCCGTATGCGGATGAAATGCCGTGCTAAAGTCCAACCTGGTGCCCAAAGCCTAATGCAACGACCTCCAAAACCTCGACGTAAATCTAGGATCCCTATCTGATATGATTTATACTGGTAACCCATGCAGTCTCACAATTTTCGCTACATACAACCTCGCCAACCTCTGCAGAGAGTAATCCCTACGAACAGGTATGAAATGAGTGGATTTTGTCAACCGATCCACAATTACCCATACCAAGTCCTTCTTGATAGGCTTAAGAGGAAGCCCACTAACGAAGTCCATTGTAATTCTCTCCCACTTCCAATGAGGAATCTTCACTAGTTGCAGCAGTCCCGAAGGCACTTGGTGTTCAGCTTTGACTTGCTGGCATGTCAAGCACTTTTCCACGAATTCCGTAACTTCTCGCTTCAATCCAGGCCACCAAAACTAATCCCTTATATCTCTATACAACTTACTCCCTCCAGGATGCATAGCGTAAGGGCTACTATGCGATTCCCGAAGAATCTTCTGCCTCAGCTCCACATCTTTTGGCATACAGACCCTACCACGAAAGCACAAAAGCCCGTTGCTATTCACACTGTAGTCCTCTAATCCCCCATTCTGAACTTGTGTAAGCTTAACACTCAAAACATCATCCACCAATTGTTTCTCTTTTACCTGACTTAACCATATCGGCTTTACCTGCAGCTCAGCTAGCAAGCTCCCGTCATCATATAGACTAATATGAGCGAACATCGCCCTCAGATCCGATACTACCTTCCGACTTAGTGCATCCATCAATACATTTGCCTTACCCAGATGATATTCGATTGCACAGTCGTAATCCTTTAACAGCTCCACCCACCTCCGCTGTCTCAAATTCAGCTCCTTCTGAGTTAGCAGATACTTTAAACTCTTATGGTCAGTGTAGATCACTGACTTCTCTCCATACAGATAATGCCTTCACACTTTCAATGCAAAAACCACTTCAGCCAACTCCAGATCATGCATCGGATAGTTAATTTCATGAGGCCTTAACTGCCAAGACGCATAGGCAACAACCTTTCCTTTCTGCATCAGCACGCAACCTAACCCTGTATGAGAAGCATCACAGTACACCATAAAATCTTTCCCTGCTTCAAGTTGAATTAAAACTGAAGCTTCTGTCAACACCCTTTTCAGTTTCTTGAAACTCTCCTGCTGCTTGTCCGTCCACACAAAAGGTACTTCCTTTCTCAACAACTTAGTGAAAGGTGCTGCTATAGAGGAAAAACCTTCGACAAACCTTCTATAATAACCTGCTAACCCCAAGAAACTGCGAATCTCCCCTACCGACTCAGGTGGTTTCCAATCTAACACTGCCTTAATCTTCCGAGGATCTACCCTTATCCCCTCTGCAGACACCACGTGACCCAGAAAAGTAACCTCCCTTGGCCAAAACCCGCACTTGCTAAACTTGGAGTACAACTTCTTTTCCCTTAAAATCTGCAAAACCACCCATAGATGCGCGTCATGCTCTTCTTCAGACTTGGAATATACCAGGATGTCATCTATGAACACCACGACAAATTGATCCAAGTAAGGTTGAAAAACCCGATTCATCATATCCATGAACGCAGCTGGTGCGTTCGTCAACCCGAACGGCATTACTAGGAATTCATAGTGCCCGTATCGAGTCTGAAATTGTCTTATGGATATCCACTTCTTTCACCTTAAACTGGTGATATCCCGACCTTAAATCTATCTTCGAGAACACCGCAACCCCTTTAAGCTGATCAAACAAGTCATCTATCCTCGGCAGTGGGTACTTTTTTTTTATCGTCAGGTTATTCAACTGGCGGTAATCTATGCACATAAGCATAGATCCGTCCTTCTTCTTTACAAACAAGACCGGTGTTCCCCATGGAGACATACTGGGTCGAATAAAATCGCGTTCTAGCAACTCCTGGATCTAAACCTTAAGCTCAACCAACTCTTTTGGTGCCATTATGTACGGAGCGATGGACACTGGCGCTATACCTAGCAGCAAGTCGATTCCAAATTCCACCTCACGATCCGGAGGCAACCCTGGCAGTTCTTCCAAAAAAACATCCACAAACTCCTTCACTGTCCTGACCTCTCCCACCGCTGCTTCTTTAGCATCCAAGGCACTAACAAGCATTAAGAAAGCCATACACCCGTTCTTCACCATCTTCTCTGCCTTAAGAGTAGATACTACATTAGACAAGTAGTCTCTCCTCTCCCCTATCACCACAACCTCATCATCCCCGAGAGACTTCAACGCCATGCGCTTAGCAGCACAGTCCAATTTTACACGATACCTTTCTAACCAGTCCATGCCTAGAATCAAGTCAAATTCTTCGAATGGCAACTCCATCAAGTCAGCTGGGAATACTGACCCCTGAACCTCTAAAGGTACATCTCTAAAGAGTTTATCTGCCACTACTGATTGCCCTAAAGGACTAAGTACAGTCATCTTCCTAGGGACAGTCTCAGAGTTCACATTCAAGGTTCCAAACACCATGCTAGCAATGTAAGAGTGAGTTGACCCAATATCAATTAAAGCAGTAAAGGATAACCCATAAATAAGGAACGTACCCGTGATCACATCTGGTGCATCGACCTCCTTACGACGTCTGGCTGCGTAAACCAACCCAGGCTGTCTTGCGTCTGAGCTCCCCGTACCTCTGCCTGGTGCTCCACGGCCTCGGCCAAAACCATTCCCTCCTCGGTTCAGACCACGACCCCTCGACATTTGTTGACCACCCCTTCCCGGCTGCACATACCCCTGATCCACTGTTCGAGCCCTATCCATATCCTGAGGATAATTCTTAACCAAGTGAGCCTTGGACCCACACCTGAAGCACTCCTTACTCCTTCCCCAGCACTCGCCTACATGAGTCCTCCCACATTCAGCACACAGACGGACTTGATTCCCAGCAGCTGGCATAAACACGCGAACAGGTCCCTCAAACCTAGGCTTTTTCTGCAAACCCCTCGATGATGCAGATGGCCCAAAACTCTTTTTATTCCTGCCTCTATCCTTATCTCGGTTCTGCCTCTCTGTTTGCTTAACCTTCTCTGCTATCCGGGCTTTCTCTACCAAAGTAGCAAAGTCCCTCTCCTACTGAGGAGCTATCAATACCCGCAGTTCATCTCTAAGCCCATCCTCAAATCTCACACAGCGCTCATAATCAGTAGCAACAATCCTTCTGGCATACCGACTTAACTGTAAAAATTTTACTTCAAACTCCGCTACTGATTTACCTCATTGCACTAGATTCAGGAACGCCTTCCTCTGTGCGTCCACATAACTAGCCCCAATTTATTTCCCCTCAAACTTAATCTTAAAGAGATTCCAATCCACTCGGTCTATTGGGGTACCCTCTTTACTGTAAGCCACCACTGGTAGGCCTTATCCCGGAGTAAAGAAACAACACCCTTCAGGTTTTCCTCAGCAGTGCAGTCCAAATTGTCCATGATCCTCTCGACTGCCTCTAACCAGTACTCAGCCACATTTGGAGCTACCCCAAAAATACCTCGAAACACCTTAGCTCTGTTAGTTCAGAGTCACGCAGGAATAGACTTTCGAGTCGCTGTCCCGACGCTCGCCCCAGCTACTCGTTCAAACATACGCAACATCGCCTGAGATACTGTATCCTCACCCCCTGTCTGACCCTAAAACTCTGCCTTTGCAGTTGGCAGTAGGGGTACCTCATTACCCGACCCATGACCAGACCCCACCAGTTCTGATACAGTCATTCTGCCTCTACCACGCCCACGTGCATTACGACCACGTCCCCTAGAACTCATGACTAAATTCGCGTTTTAATCTGATTTAAAAGAAATTTTATGCATTAGCATCTTTCCACTGCTTGATTAAAGAAGAAGTTTTATGATTTAGAATCTCAAGTTATTCTTTCGTAAGAGCACACATCCCTAAGGTTTCAGTCTCTAAAGAGATTGTCCTAATTTCTCATACAACAATATCCACAACAATATCCAAAATAATGCATTATATATCCATTTCCACTCAAACAGTTAGAAGACTTACCTGGCAGACATAGGCCGGAGAATTCGAGTGCCATGCCTCCACAAACCCCTTTCCACGAAAATTTTTTTCTTTAACTAACTTCAAAAACTTATTTTAAAAACGTTATGGCTCAAAAACCCAAAGGCCGAGCTTAAAAAAATTGGGCTCTAATACCAAATTGTAACACTCCAAACCCGGCCCAAAACACCACGGTCGAATTCGAAATGTTACTGGGAAAGGTATTAAGAATATATAGTTTTTACAGGTGAAGAAAATGAGAGAAAACTACTATAAGTGTTAAGCACCAACCAATACCGAAAAGAAATACCCCCTACACTAACACCAAATTTCGGCACCCTCTCCCCAGGCTCAAAACCAAATGTTCCCCCTCTTCACCCTTCAAAGATTCGGCTACCATCCAACTAGCCAACACCCTCCACAATTTTCTCCTAAATTCCCTCTACAACCCTCATTCAAATGAGTTTGAATGATTCAAACCTCATGCTTAGCTCTCCACCACACATTCAAAATGTTTGACCATTCCAAACCTCCTATCTTCAAGTGCCCACGCCAACTCCAACTCTTCCATCTCTTTACAAAAAAAGCAACCTCCCAAAATGCATTCCATGCTACTCGAACATCCCCCCTTGTACTCCCTTTGACACAAACTCTCTGCACCCTAGGTAGCGTCCCCTTGCCACTCCACCACCTCACTTCTTGTGTCATAACCCACACATTAATTCCTTTAAGGCCTAGCTCCCTTAGCTCTCCCCCTAAAGGCTTAAAAACAAAAATTTTTCCCAAGGCCTAAACTTAACCCCAAGGTTTCCCGAAGCCCCCAAACACACTCAAACAGCATACAGAGCATACTAACATACAGATATGAATTAAATTGCATGACCCCTAAATCTCGGATATTACACTTCTTATGCTCAATTTTTCCATGTCATTCTCACTCATATGCCCTAGACGCATATGCCAAAATCTAGAAACACCATCATCTGAAAAGGATGAGGAAGCGATAGCTGCATCACTAGTAATAGTAAAACCCTATAAAACAAATAACTTGGCAGTCTTTCTTTGCCCTTTCATCGCAACGAGGGAACATTTGGAAATCTTTAAAACCCCACTTTTAGCTGTGTATTTGTACCCTTTTGAATCAAGAGTACTTA
The DNA here is from genome assembly GCA_025506655.1 of Gossypium rotundifolium. Lineage (NCBI taxonomy): Eukaryota > Viridiplantae > Streptophyta > Magnoliopsida > Malvales > Malvaceae > Gossypium > Gossypium rotundifolium. The sequence goes on from CP106734.1 coordinate 134,112,256, forward strand.
ACGATATCAAATTTCTCTTCAATTTTGGAACATGTCGCACGTCACTAAGTGTTCTGACAACTCCACCAAACATCTTAACTTTAATAACTCCAACACCTGCAATTTTACACGAAGCATTATTTCCCATCAAAGCAATACCTTCATACATTGCTTTGTAAGTAGTAAACCAATCCCGACCGGGACTTATGTGGAGGTGTAATAGCCCGATTTTGGGCCTAGTTGGAATAGTGGTTTTGGGGCCACAAATCTGACAAGGAAAATCTTATTTTTATTATATTTTTATGGCCTATGATTTCATGAAAAGATTTCGTGAAAATTTCATTTGAAAATTTCAACGTTTGGGCACTCAATTTAGTCAAAAGGACTAAATTATAAAAGTTAAGTTCCACATGTTAAAATTGTCCAATTTCTATGAAATTTTACTTTGGAGGTCCTTAAATGGTAATTAGACAATTGGTTAATTTTTGGGCAAAAATGGACATGAGATAAGTGAAATAGGATATTTTTAAGTTAGGGGCATTTTGGTAAATTGGTAATTAAATGGACTAAAAGACAAAATAAAAGCCAAAAACCCTTGTCCATCTTATTGTTTGGCCGAATTTAGCATGGGGGAAGCAATGGCTAGGTTTTTTAAGTTTTCGAGCTCAATAGTAAGTGCATGCAAGCCTCATTTTTAATGTTCATTACATTTTTAAGATCATCGTAACTCGGTTTAGCTATTTCTACCATTATTTTGAGCTATGGTTTATATTTAAAAATTTTCCCACGGATGACATGCATGTGATTTGATTTCTAATGGTAGAATATGAACGCTCGGTGTGTAGTAAACGACTTTTACTAAGCGATTTTCGATGAAATCGTATAAAAGGATTAGTTTGTAAAAAGTTGAAAAATGTATGAAAATGTGTGAATGAATGCAAATTGTGGACTTCTATAGTTATGAAAATGGTTTAGCTAGGCCTAAAATACAAGGAAATTGAATAAAAATCATTTTACGAGCCTAGGGAAAAAATATAAATATGACAAAGTTTAGAGGCAAAAATGTAATTTTGTCATAATATGATTTTTGCACTGAATTGAATAGTATAATAAATTAATAAGTCAAATGTGATATTTTAGATAAATAAAATGAGTTTCGAACTTAAAACGGGGGAAAAACGAATATTGGACGACTCGGTCCCTTTCGCCATTTTAAGTCGAGGTAAGTTCGTGTGTAAATAATACAACGTTATATTATGTATTCAATATTTTGATATTGCATGAATTTTATTTATATGTTCCTACGGATTCGATTGATGATGATTTGGCGAAGAATCAAAGAATGAGAACCCCAGTTGAACCTTAGGAATAGAAAGGATACCCTTGTCAAGACATGAGACTTATAAGGTCCCGTATAAGACCATATCTGGGATATGGCCTTGGCACCGAATTGAGATCCCGTGTAAGACCATATATGGGATATAGTATCAATATCAAATAGTGATTCCGTGTAAGACCACATCTGGGACCTGGCTTCTATATGAAATCGTGTAAGACCATGTCTGGGACATGGCATCAACATACGATCTCGTGTAAGACCATATCTGGGATATAGCGTTGACATTGATATGAGATCACGTATAAGACCATATATGGGATATACCATCAGCATCAACATGTGATCTCGTGTAAGACCATATTTGGAATATGGCATCGACATCAATATGAGAACTCGTATAAGACCATATCGGGATATGGCATCGGCATCAACATGTGATCGCAAGTAAGACCATACTCCGATATGGCATTGTCATCTTACTACGTGTATGACAATTTCTGAGTATCCTTCGATATTCCAAGTGGTTCAACAGGGTAGAGAATTAAGGTTTATGTTCAGGAAGGAAAAAGGGCTAAAGTTATGTGATGGAGTGATACAGGTACATATGTGAAACTCACGAGAAATGAGTCTGGTATGTGATATGTGGTCAAACTTTGGAAAGGTTGACATGGAGTAAGTGTTACAATGAATACTTGTAAATATTTGATGATTACTAGCTATTGGCATGGCTAACTATGGATATACTTTAGTTTTATGTGTGTGTAAATGAGAATTAATACAAAGAAAATATGATAGAGTAAATGTAGCAATAAAACAATTTGGACAGCAGCAGTTGTTTAATTTTGGAAAATCACCAAAAATAGTGGAAATCTAATTAGAGCTTGAATAAGATATTAAATTAAATATTATTTAGTCTATTTTCACATAAAAGAAACAGAATAAGCAAAATAATTTCATATGATGAGATATTTAGATTTTAGTGAGATAGGTTCGAATGATTTTGGATCCCTTATTCGACTTGGGAAATTCATTAAAATTGTACAAAAATAATCAAGGGACAAAATTTATATTCTCAAATTTATTAATGAGTCTATTTTAAATAGAAATAAAAGGATCATATTTCGAGTTTTGTAATATGAGAAAATAAATATTTACTGAAGAGACGTTATAACTTTTAGACAGCAAAATAGGGGAGACTTTAAAAAATAAAATGTATTGATTGGTTGAACCAAAAATTCTTGAAATCTTATGGTAAGAATATATGTGAGTCTAGTTTCAAGTAAAATTATCGGATATTAATTTTGAGTTCCGTAGATCCAGAGAAAAATAATTTAGTGACTGTAACTCGAGTAGATAGCTCAAGGTAAACATATATGAATTGTGAAATTTTATGCAATTATGATCGTATTACCTTGAGAACATATTGTGAGAATTGGTGAAAAACATGTTAATAAGTTTTTTTGTTATTTGCATACAAACTTACTAAGTATTGTAGCTTACTCCCTTTCCTTTCTCATATCTTATGGGGTTTTATGCTAGCTCGAGTTGGAGATCGCTGGAGATGCTATCACACTATCAAGCTATCATCATGGGGTAAAAGTGAATACAGACCTCTTAAGTTTATGGCATGTATAGGGACTTAGTCAATTGTGTATGTGTCATTTGATTTGGCCAAATGTGTTGGTTCATAATGGTTATATGATTCATTTTGTATATGGCCATGAGATGTGGCTCATATTGGTTAATGAGTTGTAATTACTATTTATATGTGTGCTTATACTAAAGGTTTCATGTGATGTGGTTATGTGTTTGGTATGGATGGATTGAGGATGTGATGATGATAATCATGGCATGAAAGTTTAATAAGTTCAAGCCAGGCAAAGTATGGTGCCTTATGCATGAATAAGATTATATGAATTTGTTATGATCATCACTTGTTTAATGATGTTTAAGTGCTCAATCATGCCATGAAACATGCCATTGAAGTTGTGTTTAAGTATGTGCAAATGAGGGTGCCAAATGGTCACGGGTAGAGACATGGCTGTGTGTCTCAACCGTGCGGAAGAAATGGCCCCGGGACATGAGCGTGTGCCCCTGGCAGGTGAAGTCTGCATCTATTTTTCAAAATTTAATTCGCCCACACGGCCTAAGTACATAGGCGTGTGACTTGGCCGTGTGACCCTATTTTTTTGATGATGTCATAAACAGAGAGTTACACGGGCTGAGGACATGGACGTGTGTGACCATACGGCCTACCCACATGGGTGTGTCCCAAGCCAACAGGCATGTGACCCTGTTTTGATGAAAAATTTTCTAAGTCTTCTTAAAGTGTCCTAAGTTCTCGGTTTAGTCCCGAACAGTTCCCAATGATTGTTTTGGGCCTTGTGAATGAGTGATTTTAAATTGAATGAAATTTTATAGCCTGATTTTGTATAAATGTTTATGTTTAAGTTCGGTAATGCCTCGTATCCTGTCCCGGCATCAGACACGGGTAAGGGGTGTTACATTTAATGGTATCAAAGCTATGGTTTAGTCAATTCTCGGACTAACCTAGTGTATGTGAGTGTAACTATACATGCCATATTACTACTTGTGATATTGTGATATCTCCCAACTCTAACAAAATTATTTTGTTAAGGCAGAGATGACTTCCAACCGAGCTATTTTCGATAATGCTGAAAATGATATTGAGGTGATTGAAATGTGTTTGTGATGAGACAAAACTTAGAAAGGTATGAATATAAGTTCATGATATGTATGTGTTAATGTACGAAGTGAGATAACCATGAGTTGAGAAATGTGGAAACGTGGAATAAAATGAAAGTTTATGTAGTGATAAGGCCATTCATGTTTGCTGGCATGCATATGATGATATATGCCCAACCTATTTGATTAAGTGAATATGATAAGTGCACTTACACAAATTGACGGAATGTGTTCTTATGTACACTTTTTTGAACAAGTGTAACCAGTATGTTAATGTGGTTGAATTTTATGTTTACTTCTAAGAGTACAGATAATATGATGTTATGCTTTACGTCTTTGTTAATGCAAGAAATGAGTGCGATCATTCAATGATGAATTGAAGGATAAGACCATGGTTGGACCATGGCAAAGTATGGAATGTAAGACCATAGTTGGGCTATGGCATTTCAGTGAAAAGACCGTAACTGGGTTATGGCATTGTGGACGTAAGACCATGGTTGGACCATGGCAGTACATGTGTGTACGTGTAAGACCATGTCTGGGACATGGCATCGATATGAGACTTTGTGTAAGACCATAGTTGGACTATGGCATTGTAACACCCCTATCCTGTATCCGTTTAGGGTTAATAGCATTACCAGATAGATTGGAAACTTTCATAACATTTCATACAATCATACACTAAACACAAATGAAGTGTCCCTTATATTGGTCAATGAGACCTTAAACATGATTATAAACTGGGTCGGGACTAAACCGAAACACATACAAAAATTCTCATAAATTTAAAACTTTTCTAAGTTTTAGAGGATACACGCCCGTGTGGGCAGGCTATGTGCCTCCCACGGCTGCTGACACACCCGTGTGTCGCCCCCGTAGTCGAACTTGTTTAAACACCACGGCCACCAAGCATGCGCATGTAACCTGGTCGTGGTCGATTCTGACTTGGCACCACGGTTACCAAGCACCCCCGTGTGCTAAGGTTGTGTACTCCTAGGCCATATACTGACTTCTTCACATGGCTACTATACACGCCCGTGTGGCCGTGTGCAACTAAGCTAGCTACTGCCTTAGCCCCACGATCACTAGGCACGCCCATGTTCCACAACCATGTGACATTATAGGCCATTTGCAAGGCCAATATGCCACCCAATAAGGGTCAAACCTACAAGCCAATCATCAATATAATCTATGCATAATAACAACCATGTACATGCCAAAATATCCATTCAAACTATACATTAAAAAGCAATACCCATCATACCAAATTTACAAGACTAAATCTCACATGAACACAAGCATTATTCATCCATACTTACCCAGAAACTTAACCAATTCAAATGTCATCTAACCATGCCAAAAACATGCATCATATATCATCTTCCTCAAAGTAACATATCAACTTATATTTAGCCACATCTCATGGCCAAGTTCACATCTCATAATTATCCAAATAACTAGCCTATACATGTTATATCTAGTTATATACATTTCCAAAACGTACCAAAATAAGTTGAGTAGTGTGATGACGATCCTAGATGGTCCCGAGCCTTCAATAGCTTTGACGATCTATAAAACAGAGAAAACACACACACAGAGTAAGCTTTCCAAAAGCTTATTAAGTTATATACAAATAAACCTATCATGTAAAGATATAAGCATATGGACACATTAGCAAAATTCATATTCATAGCAAGTTCATCACATGTATGCTTCGATCCATTTTCTTGCCCATATATGCCACATTTCTCAATTCCATAATCTTATGAACACATAGCTCTTTCATGCATATTTTCACTTATCATATCATTGTTCCAATATACATAATCAACTTAGTAAGATCATATAGATACTTACCTTGTATACACACTTAGTGTATAAATCAACGTACCTATATAAATCAACGTACCTGAAACGGATTTACAATTCACTTAGCCATTCGTATCATAGACTTGCCCGTTGAACTGTTAGGAACCTAATAGGATACTCTGAAAGCTCAGTATAGTTGTACAATTCCAACGTCCCAGACAAGGTCTTACATGCACTCAGATATCGATGCCACTGTCCCAGACAAGGTCTTACACGAACCAATACGATACCGATGTCCTAGACATGGTTTTACACGTAAAGTTCATATCGATGCCAACGTCCCAGATGTGGTCTTACACGAAATCTCAAATCAACACCAACATCTCAGATGTGGTCTTACATGATAAAATAGAACAAATACCTATGTCATGACATAGCTAATCTTATCTATTCCTACGTTCGTACGGGACTTCTCGGGTATCAACACTAAGTCATCCTTATCTCAGAATTCATGTACAGATCATCTCATAAGCATTCATAGTTAATAATAGTCATATGAACATAAACAGTTCGAAACAAATACGTTTATTTGCATAATGACTTACCTTGAGTTCGATTTTACGGAAATAAAAACGGCTACTCGGTTATTTTTGCTTTCCCGCAATCTAAGTCGGTTTTCCTCGATTCTTGATCTATACAAATTCAAAATTAACTCTGTTATTCACTAACTCATTCAATTCAATCCAAGGACACACATTTAGGGCTATTTATAATTTAACCCTTACATTCACACAATTTATCAATTTAGTCTATTTTTCTCAAAATATCAAATTCACAAAATCATTACATACTCATGCTTAGCCGAATGTTCACATCTCATACAAGCTCATATTTTCCATAAAATTTACAATTTAGTCCCTCAAGTTACTATTTTCTCAATTTAGCCCTAATTAGCTAAATTCATCAAAAATTCAAGAACAAAGTATGTTCATCTAGCTCAAATCTTTCATTTAACAACTAAACTCATCACAAAGCTCAACATATCATCAATGGTATATCTCACAAACATCATCAATACACAAAATTGAGACATGGGCTTGATAGTAGACTAAGCAAAAATCTCAAAAACATAAAAAACATCAAAATCCAAAGTTGAAACATACCTTAATCAAGCAATTTAATGGCCGAACCTAGCTCAACTTTCTTCTTCTTTCTTTCTTTCAATATTCGGTGATAATAAGATATGATAACATTCATCTTTTCTTTAATTATTTTATTACAAACATAATAATAGGCATTTTACCAAATTAGCCATTTATTAAGCATTTGAAACAATTAACAATAAGGGTATATTCAGCCATCTACCATCCACTAACTTGTAAGTGGTTTAATTGCCATATAAGGCCTCCATCTTTACAAGACCACAACACATTGATACCTCAACAAATAGCGTACTAATTTTGCATTTGATGCAATTCAGTCCTTTTTATCAAATTAAACACATGAACAGACAAATTAGCATACGAAACTTTACCACATGCCTAATCACATATCAAAATCACAGATAATAGTAGTAAAATATTATACGGACTCAGATTTGTGGTCTCGAAACCACTGTTCTGACTAGGGTATAAACCAGACTGTTATAATTCTCCCCCTTAGGGATTTTCGTCCCCGAAAATCAAACCATCAAATAGGTTTGAATATTGCTGTATGATTGAATCTTTTGACTCCCACGTAGCCTCTTCTATTCCATGATGATTCTATAGTACTTTTACTAACAGTATTTTCTTATTTCTCAACTCCTTCACTTCACGAGCTAAGATACGAATCAGTTCCTCTTCATATGTCATATCAGATCAGATTTCAATTTCTGATGGAGCAATCACATGTGATGGATCGGATCGATATTCTGAGCATCAAAACATGAAATACATTGTGGATCTTTTCTAACTCAGGTAGCAAAAGCAATCTATATGCAACAGGCCCAACACGTTCAACGATCTCATACGACCCGATGAACCTCGGACTCAACTTACCTTTACGTCCGAAACGAAGCACTTTTTTCCACGGAGACACTTGCAGAAATACATTGTCACCGATCTCAAATTCTATATCTTTTCATTTCAAGTCCGCATACTATTTCTGACGATCAGATGCTGCTTTCAAACAATCTTGGATCAGTTTCACTTTCTGTTCTAAATCTTTTATCAAATTGACCCCATGTAGCTTATTTTCACTGAGCTCGGTCCAATACAGAGATGTACGGCATTTACATCCGTACAAAGCTTCATATGATGTCATTTTGATGCTTAACTGGAAACTGTTATTGTACGCAAATTCAATCAATGGCAGATATTGTTCTCACGTATCGTTAAACTCAAGTATACAACATCTTAACATATCTTTAAGAACCTGAATGATCCGCTCGGATTGACCATCCGTTTACGGATGAAAAGCTACACTGAAATGCAGTTTTATGCCTAATGCTTCTTGCAATTTCATCCAGAACCTCGATGTAAATCTCGAATCTCTATCTGACACAATGGATAGTGGCACCCCTTGCAATCTTGCAATCTCAGAAATATAAAGCTTAGCTAATTTATCAAGTGAGTAGTCAGATCTTACCGAAATAAAATGGGTAGATTTTGTCAATCGATCAACTATGACCCAAATCTCATCTTTCTTTTTTGGAGTCTGAGGCAAACCAGAAACAAAATCCATTGTTACTCTATCCCATTTCCATTCAGGAATCAGAATCAGTTGAAGCAACCCAGATGGAACTTGATGTTCAACTTTCACTTGTTGACAGATTATACATTTCGAAACAAAGTCAGAAATATCTCTTTTCATACCAGACCACCAATAATATTGCTTCAGATCATGATACATTTTAGTACTCCCCGGATGGACGGATAGACAACTATTATGTGCTTCACTCAAAATCAGTTGAATGAACTCCGGATTTGTCAGAACATAAATACGATCTCAAAATCTCAAGCAATCATCAACAATTTGAAATTCAGATTCAGAATTCGAATCACACTGAGCTTGTTTCGATAATAATTCATTATCAACCTTCTGAGCATCACGTATGTGTTGTACAAACAATGGTTTCACTTTTAATTCAGCTATCACAAAATTATCATCAAACAAATCTAACTGGGTATTCAAAGCACGCAGTGCAAACAATGATTTTCTACTCAATGCATCGGCAACAATGTTTGCTTTACCCGGATGATAATCTATCACAAGCTCATAATCTCTTAACAGTTCTAACCATCTCCTTTGACGTAGGTTCAAATCTTTCTGGGTCATCAAGTATTTTAGACTTTTATAATCTAAAAACACATGACACTTCTCACCGTATAGGTAATGGTGCCAGATCTTAAGTGCAAACACAATTGCAGCTAGCTCAAGGTCGTGCGTCGGATAATTCTTTTCATGCGGCTTCAATTGTCTAGAGGCATAAGCTATAACTTTGCCTTCTTGCATCAAAACACATCCTAGACCGTTTAACGAAGCATAACTTTATATAACAAATTCTTTACCCGATTCTGGTTGTACTAACACTGGAGCTTCTATTAACAGAGTTTTCAACTGATCAAAACTTTTCTGACATTTATCAGACCATTCAAATCTAACATCTTTCTTAAGTAGTTTAGTCAACGGAGTAGCTATCACTGAAAATCCTTTTACAAATCGACGATAATAACCAGGTAGTCCCAGAAAGCTACGAACTTTATACATGTTCCTTGGAGGTTTCCAATCTAGATTAGCAGAAATCTTGCTCGGATCAACTTGAATCCCAGAAGCTGACACAATATGTCCCAAAAACTAACCTCGTGCAACCAGAAATCACATTTGCTGAATTTCACATACAATTACTTTTCTCTCAGAGTTTGCAACACGATTCTCAAATGTTCAGCATGCTCATTTTTATCGTGTGAATAAATCAATATGTCATCTATGAATACCACAACAAATCGATCTAGGTACAGTCTGAAAATTCTGTTCATCTGATCCATAAAAACAGCAGGAGCATTGTTTAGTCCAAATGGCATAACTAAAAACTCATAATGTCCGTACCTCGTTCTGAAAGTAGTTTTTGGTATATCTGAATTTTTCACTCTCAGCTGGTAGTATCCCGATCTCAGATCAATCTTGGAAAATACAGTAGCCCCTTTTAACTGATCACATAAGTCATCAATTCTAGGCAACGGATATTTATTCTTTATGGTCACCTTATTCAATTGACGATAATCGATACACATTCTCATCGTACCATCTTTCTTTTTAACAAACAGAACAGGAGCACCCCAAGGTGAAAAACTCGGTCTAGCAAATCCTCTATCAGTCAACTCTTGCAATTGTGACTTTAACTCTTTCAACTCTGTTGGTGCCATTATATACAGAGCTATCGAAATAGGTGTACTAGGCAATAACTCAATACTAAACTCAACTTCACGTATCGGAGGCAAACCCGGCAATTCTTCAGGGAATATATCAAAAAACTCATAGACAATAGACACTGATTCAACTTTCTTTTCAGACACTTTCGAATCAATCACATAAGCAAAACATGCCTCATACCCCTTTTTCACATATCTCTGAGCTTTCAATACCGATATTATAGTAGGCAATCCATTCAAATCATTAGACTCAACTCGTTCAATTTCATTATTCGGACATCTCAAATCTATAGTCTTTCTTTTACAGTTCACAACAGCATCATGCAATGTCAACCAGTCCATACCCAGAATAATATCAAACTCATCAAATGGCAAAAGCATCAGATCAACAGAGAAACAAGTATCTCGAAACATTAACGGACAGTTCTTGCATACTTTATCAACCAAGACACTTTTGTAGACTCTACAGACAAAGTCTTACTGAATACTAAATTCATGCATATATATGAATGTGTAGAACCAGGGCCTATCAATGCAATCATAGAAGTATCATAAAGTGTAAAAGTACCTGTTATAACATCTGGTGATGAAGCTTCCTCTCAAGCTCAGATAGCATATGCTCTTGCAGGTGCTCTAGCTTCAGATCTTACAACAGTATCCCTAGTAGTTCTTTGACTATCACTAACATTTCTTACATTCTTTGAAGGTCTACCTCTCATAGGTGCATTATCAGGTCTCAGATTCTGAACAATCTCTAGCTCGACACACTTAGGACAATCACGGATAAAATGATCAAGTGGTCCACATCTGAAACAAGCTCTGTCATTTAGTCTATAACTTCCCGAATGCCTTTTTCCACAATGTTTACATTCAGGTCTCTCAGTCCGGACATTACCAAAACTGGCCACTAAAGTTGCTGGGGTTTTAGAAGTCATCTGCGATCTAGCTCGATTTCTATTTGAATGTTCGACATTATCTCTTGAACGACTTTGATCATCTCTGAATCTTTTGAAGTAGACTAAAATGATTTGCTCGAAAATCTCTTTCTCATATCACGAGCTTCAAACTCAACTTTTCTTTTATCTTTCCCAAGTGTCTCATCTTTGCATGATCGATCAATGAGTACAACAAACTCTTTTATTTCTAAGATCCCAACTAACAGGCGAATATCTTCATTAAGACCATCTTCGAATCTTTTGCACATTATTGCTCGGTGGATACACATTCACGAGCATACTGACTCAATCTCACGAACTCTCGTTCATATTCTAAAATAGTCATTCGGCCTTGCTTTAGTTCCAAAAATTCCTTTCATTTCTGATCGATGAATCTCTCACTAATATATTTCTTCCAGAACTCAATCTGGAAGAAGCCCCACGTAACTCACTCTTTTAGAACAACAAAAATCAAAATTTTCCACCATTGATAAGCTGCATCTCAGAGTAATGATACAACACATTTTATACATTCTTCCAGAGTCAGAGATATTTCATCGAATACTCGAATAGTATTTTCTAACTAGAATTCGGCCTTTTCAGCATCATCATCATTAGTAGCCCGGAACTCGTCAGCCCCATACTTACAGATCTTGTCAATCGGAGGCTTATTCAATAGATTCGGATATATAACCAGTGGTACAATTGTAGTCTGAGAGGGAATAACAGGGGGCGGGGTTGCGAAATAGTTGGGTTATTCTTTACGAATTGATTGAACCACTCGCTCATCATCTGGAAGAAAGCTTGTCTAGCTTCTCCCTCTTAACCACTCGTAGCTGGTCTCGGATAAGAGGGCGCTATCCCTTGAGCGAGAGCAGGCGCATTACTTTCTACGTCATCAGGTACGACTCTTTCGGGATCCATTGCTATACAAAAATCACATTTTATACGTCAGGATTAGTCACACTATCACAATTCATATATATGGCATGTATAGCTAAACTCTGACACGCTATATTAGTCCGAGAATCGACTAAATCGTAGCTCTGATACCAATCAAATGTAACACCCCTATCTCATATCCGTCACCGGATTAGGGTTAAGAGAATTACCAGACAGATTGGAAACTTTCATAACATTTCATACAATTATACAGTAAACACAAACAAAGTGTCCCTTATATTGGTCAATGAGACCTTAAACATGTTTAAAAATTGGGTCAGGACTAAACCGAAACACATATAGAAATTCACAAAAATTTAAAAATTTTCTAAGTTTCAGGGGATACACGCCCGTGTGGGCAGGCCATGTGCCTCCCACGGCTGCTAGACACATCCATGTGTCCTCCCCGTGGTCGAACCTATTTAAACAACACAGGCACCAAGCACGCCCATGTAACCTGGCCGTGGTCGATTCTGACTTGGCGCCACAGTTACCAAGCACCCCCGTGTGCTAAGGCCGTGTACTCCTAGGCCATATACTGACTTCTTCACACAGTTACTAGACACGCCTGTGTATCTTGGCCGTGTGCTCCTAAGCTAGCTACTGACTTAGCCCCACGGTCACTAGGCACGCCCGTGTTCCACAATCGTGTGACATTATAGGCCATTTGAAAGGCCAATATGCCACCCAATAAGGGTCAAACCTACAAACCAATCATCAATACAATCTATGCACAATAACAACCATGTACATGCCCAAAAATCCATTCAAACTATACCTTAAAAAGTAATACCAATCATACCAAATTTACAAGACTAAATCTCACATGAACACAAGCATTATTCATCCATACTTACAGAAAAACATAACCAATTCAAATGTCATCTAACCATGCCAAAAACATGCACCATATATCATCTTCCTCAAAGTAACATATCAACTTATATTTAGCCACATCTCATGGCCAAGTTCACATCTCATAATTATCCAAATAACTAGCCTATACATGCCATATCTAGTTATTTACATTTCCAAAATGTACCAAAATAAGTTAGAGTAGTGTGATGACGATCCTCAATAGTCCGAAGCCTTCAATAGCTTTGATGATATATAAAACAGAGAAAACACACACATAGAGTAAGCTTTACAAAAGCTTAGTAAGTCATATACAAATAAACCTATCATGTAAAGATATAAGCATATGGAAACATTAGCAAAATTCATATACATAGCAAGTTCATCACATGTATGCTTCGGTCCATTTTCTTGGCCATCTATGCCACATTTCTCAATTCCATAATCTTATGAACACATAGCTCTTTCATGCATATTCACTTATCATATCACTGTTCCAATATACATAATCAACTTAGTAAGATCATATATATACTTACCTTGTATACACATTTAGTGTATAAATCAACATACCTGTATAAATCAACGTACCTAAAACGGATTTACAATTCACTTAGCCATTCGCATCACAGACTTGCCCATTGAACCGTTAGGAACCTAATAGGATACTCAGAAAGCTCGAAATAGTTGTACAATGCCAACATCCTAGACAAGGTCTTACATGCACTCAGATATCAATGCCATTGTCCCAGACAGGGTCTTACATGAATCAATACGATGCCGATGTCCTAGACATGGTCTTACACGTAAAGTTCAGATATCGATGCCAACGTCCCAGACGTGGTCTTACACGAAATCTCAAATCAACGCCAACGTCTCAGACGTGGTCTTACATGATAAAACAGAACAGATACCTATGTTATGACATAGCTGATCCTATCTATTCCTAGGTTCGTACGGGACTTCTCGGATATTGACACTAAGTCAGCCTTATCTTGGAATTCATGTACGGATCATCTCATAAGCATTCATAGTTAATAATAGTCATATGAACATACACAGTTCAAAACAAATATGTTTCTTTGCATAATGACTTACCTCGGATTCAATTTTACAGAAATGAAAATGGCTACTCGGTTATTTTCTCTTTTCCGCGATCTAAGTCTATTTTCCTCGGTTCTTTATCTATACAAATTTAGAATTAAATCTTTTCTTCACTAACTCATTCAATTCAATCCAAGGACACACATTAAGGGTTATTTGCAATTTAACCCTCACATTTGCACAATTTATCAATTTAGTCCATTTTTTCTCAAAATATCAAATTCACAAAATCATTACATATTCATGCTTAGCCGAATATTCATATATCTCATACAAGCCCATATTTTCCATAAATTTTGCAATTTAGTCCCTCAAGTTACTATTTTCTCAATTTAGCCCTAATTAACTAAATTCATCAAAAATTCAAGAACAAAGTATATTCATCTAGCTCAAATCTTTCATTTAACAATTAAACTCATCACAAAGCTCAACATATCATCAATGGTATATCTCATAAACATCATCAATACACAAATTTGAGAAATGGGCTTGATAGTAGACTAAGCAACAATCTCAAAAACATAAAAAAAAATCAAAATCCAAAGTTGAAACATACCTTAATCAAGCAATTTAATGGCCGAACCTAGCTCAACTTTCTTCTTCTTTCTTTCTTTCAATATTCAGTGATAATAAGAGATGATAACATTCATCTTTTCTTTAATTATTTTATTACAAACATAGTAATAGGCATTTTACCAAATTAGCCATTTATTAAGCATTTGAAACAATTAACAATAAGGGTATATTCGGCCATCTGCCATCCACTAACTTGTAAGTGGTTTAATTTCCATATAAGGCCTCTATATTTACAAGACCACAACACATTGATACCTTAACAAATAGCATACTAATTTTGCATTTAATGCAATTCAATCCTTTTTATCAAATTAAACACATAAACGGACAAATTAGCATATGAAACTTTACCGCATGCTTAATCACATATCAAAGTCATAGAAAATAGTATTAAAATATTATACGGACTCAGATTTGTGGTCCCAAAACCACTGTTCTGACTAGGGTATAAACCATATTGTTATAGGCATCAAGTAAACGATGTACTCAAACCTGTATGGCGTTCCCTAATTTGACGATTGTTAGTAAGTAAATTCATTGTTTGAAATTGTGGATGGCAGAAAACATTCGTAAAATTAATAAGTATATTAAATTGTCTGAAGTGAATTATGTGATTATGATGATATTACATTAATGATGAATGCTAAGTCATATGTGTGTATTTATGAGAGTCAGGTTAGAGGCTTTACGACCTCACCCCCTTACCAGTGATGCTTTAGGATAAAATTTTTAGGAGAACCATGTTGAATAAGTTTATAAGTGTGAAACTAAAGAGTTAAGTGATGAAATAATTAGTAACGTACACAGAGATGAGAATAGTTTGGAAAGTGAAAACAGCTTTAGAAGAAATATCAAAATGTTTTAAAGATTACATAGACTATGCAATGCTACAAGTAAAGAAGAAACTAGTCTCGGCTATTCGATTCAATTGAGTTATGTGTATTTAAAATATCCTCAAGTATAGTGATGAATTTTGTGCATTCACGAGTATATAGACGAATAGTATAAATAAGGAAATTTTATTCTGAAAAGTATGATACAGAGATATATTTATTGGATTGTTCTAATCGAATGACGTTATTATGAGTTAAAGTTGTACCGATTGATAAAGTCATCACATTTATGAAAAATTTGAATGATAAATGCATGTTAGCAAAGTTCTAAATAGTTGAAAGTATTATTAACTGAAGTTCTAGTTCTAAGTTCAGTTTGAATTGAGTAAGGAAATTGCGATTTTTCAATGAAGTACTATTGAACAGATCAGAATATGTTTTAATACAAGAATGTAAAGATGTAGTTTGCACATTCAAACGATTAAAGTCACATGAAAAAGAACCGTTCGACTAATGATTTAGAGGCAGCCACTTTTATATTTGTGTTGTAAATTGGACGATTTCGTATGTTCGACGAAAAATGTCATATGCTTCTTGATCCTAATGGGTTAAAGTATCTAATGTCACAAAAAAAAATATGAAATTAAGACAACGTGAATGTTTTGAGATGTTAAAAGACTGTGAGTAATTATCGACTTACCTTTTGGAAAGCAAGTATGGTTACAGATGCTTGAATGGAAAATCTTTGTTTATTTTTGTGAGTACTGGTTACATGATTGATCTTATTTGATGATGGACTAGTTCTAGCTACGTTAAAAGCTTAATCGATGCTTTCTTTGTAAATTGAGAAGCTCAGAAATGTGATAGAGAGTGGTGAACTAAATGAGTACAATGTGAAATGACTTTCTATTCTGAATTTCAGGTTGGACCTGGTTCCTGTTATTATTATTGTTCTGAAATAGATTTTGCGTACTGGGTAATCTAGAATTTGTACAGAAGTTTTGCACGAGACTCAGTAGTATCTTGTCAGTTCATCCAAATGTAATAAAGTGTGCAGTCATATAAAGTAGATGTGCTAATGATTGCATATGTTACATGATATTGCATATGTTACATGATATCTTGGATCTGTATTCAGATAACGATATGTTAACAGATGAAAGTCAAAAATCAAGTGTATTCAGGACTAATATAGTCAGTGGTTGTGTCAGAGTGATAATGAGATAGAGTTACCATAGATTTCATATCGGGATTGTCATTATCCCCGAAAAGGAAGATGTTAATTGGTTTATGGTTGATCATTTGAAAAAGAAAGATCCGTATGATCCTTTCATTATGTACAGATTTCTTATTTGACAGATTAGCCGAGTAATATGTTTCTAAGATTATTCGATTATGTAGAGTGCCAATTCTATTATGTCGGATAGAGATCCGGAGGTTACATTGCAATTATGGGATGAGCCATAGGAAACTCTGAGTCTATAGTTGCATTTTGGCACAGTAATTTGTTTTTATATCAATGATAAGTCTAAGAGAGTAGTTCAGATTTTGACGGTGTACTCCGGCACTGTGTGCTAAAGTTTAAAGGATATTGGAAAGAGATATATGAAATTCAATTGATTTGTAATTCTGAGAAGATTAGTGAAGCGTTTCAGGAGAGTTGAAAGCAACTTCTTCTGGTAAGATTTTTGGGGACGAAAATCCCTAAAGAGGGGGAGAATTATAATAGCCCGATTTTGGGCCTAGTCGAAACATTGGTTTTGGGGCCACAAATTCAACAAGGAAAATCTTATTTTTATTATATTTTTATGGTCTATGATTTCATGAAAATATTTCGTGAAAATTTCAACATTTGGGCACTCAATTTAGTCACAAGGACTAAATTATAAATAGTACAAAAGTTGAGTGCCACATGTTAGAAGTGTCCAATTTCTATAAAATTTTAAATTGGAGGTCCCTAAATGGTAATTAGACCATTAGTTAAATTTTTGGACAAAAATGGACATGAGATAAGTGAAATAGGATATTTTTAAGTTAGGGGTATTTTGGTAATTTGGTAATTGAATGGACTAAAAGACAAAATAAAAGCCAAAAACCCCATCTTCTTGCTTGGCTGAATTTAGCATGTGGGAAGGCAAGGCTAGGGTTTTCAAGCTTTGAAGCTCAAAAGTAAGTGCATTCAAGCCCTATTTTTAATGTTCTTTACATTTTTGAGATCCCCGTAACTCGGTTTAGCTATTTCTACCATTATTTTGAGCTAGGGTTTATGTTTAAAAATTTTCCCATGGATGACATGCATGTGCTTGGATGTCTAATGGTAGAATATGAATGCTCGGTGTGTAGTAAACGACTTTTACAAAAGCGATTTTCGCTGAAATCGCATAAAAGGATTAGTTTGTAAAAAGTTAAAAATGTATGAAAATGTGTGAATGAATGCAAATTGTGGATTGCTATAGTTATGAAAATGGTTCGGCTAGGCCTAAAATACAAGGAAATTGAATAAAGATCATTTTACGAGCCTAGGGGCAAAAGTGTAAATATGATAAAGTTTAGGGGCAAAATATAATTTTTCCATAATATGATTTTTGGACTGAATTGGATAGTATAATAACTTAATAAGTCAAATGTGATATTTTAGATAAAGAAAGTGCGTTTCGGACTTAGAACGGGGGAAAGACGAATATTGGACAACTCGGTCCCTTTCGCCATTTTAAGTCGAGGTAAGTTCGTGTGTAAATAATACAACATTATATTATATATTCAATATTTTGATATTGCATGAATTGTATTTATATGTTCCAATAGATTTGATTGATGATGATTTGGCAAAGAATCGAAGAATGAGAATCCCAGTCGAACCTTAGGAATAGAAAGGATACCCTTGCCAAGACATGAAACTTATAAGGTCCAGTATAAGACCATATCTGGGATATGGCCTCGGCACCGAATTGAGATCCCGTGTAAGACCATATCTGGGATAAGGTATCGATATCAAATAGTGATTCTGTGTAAGACCACATCTGGGACCTAGTTTCGGTATGAAATCATGTAAGACCATGTCTGGGACATGGCATCGACATACGATCTCGTGTAAGACCATATCTGGGATATGGCGTCGACATCGATATGAGATCCCGTATAAGACCATATATGGGATATGGAAACGGCATCGATATGTGATCTCATGTAAGACAATATCTAGGATATGGCATCGACATCAATATGAGAACCCGTATAAGACCATATCTGGGATATGGCATCGACATCGACCTGTGATCCCATGCAAGACCATATCTAGGATATGGCATTGGCATCTTACTACTGTGTGACAATTTTTGAGTATCCTTCGATATTCCAAGTGGTTCAATGGGGTAAAGAATTAAGGCTTATGTTAAGGAAGGAAAAAGGGCTAAAGTTATGTGATGGAGTGATACAGGTACATATGCGAAACTCACGAGAAATGAGTCCGGTATGTGATATGTGATCGAACTTTGGTAAGGTTGACATGGAGTAAATGTTACAATGAAGACTTGTTGTAACTATTTGATGATGACTAGCCATTAGCATGGCTAACTATAGATATACTTTAGTGTTATGTGTGTGTAAATGAGAATTAATACAAAGAAAACATGATAGAGTAAATGTAGTAATAAAATAGTTTGCCAATAGCAGTTGTTTCACTTTGAAAAATCACCAAAAATGGTGGAAATCGAATTAGGGGTTGAATAAGATATGAAATTGAATCTTATTGAGTTATTTTCACATAAAATAAACAGAATAAGCAAAATAATTTCATATGATAAGATATTTAGATTTTAGTGAGACATGTTTAGAATGATTCTAGAATCCCCTGTTCTAATTTGGGAAATTCATTAAAAATTGTACACAAATAATAAAGTAATAAAAGTTATATCCTCGAATTTCTTAATGAGTATATTTTCAAGAGAAACAAATGGGATCACCTTTTGAGTTCTTTAAAATGAGAAAATATTTTTTTACTAAAGAGGGGTCAGAACTTTCAGACAGCAAAAAAAGGGAGAATTTAAAGAATAAACTATATTGATTGGCTAAACCAAAAATACTAGAAATCTTATAGTAAGAAGATATGTGATTCTAGTTTCAAGTAAAATTAGCGGATCTTAATTTGGAGTTTTGTAGCTCTGGATAAAAATAATTTAGTGACTGTAACTCGAGTAGATAGCTCAAGATGAACATAAATGAATTGTGAAATTTTATGCAATTATGATTGTATGACCTTGAGAACATATTGTGAGAATTGGTGAAAAAAATGTTAATAAATTTTTTATTATTTGCATACAAAATTAGTAAGCATTGTAGCTTACTCCCCTTCCTTTCTCATATCTTATAGGGTTTTATGCTATCTCGAGTTGGAGATCGCTGGAGATACTAGCACACTATCAAGCTATCATCGTGGGGTAAAAGTGCATACAGACCACTTAAGTTTATGGCATGTATAGGGACTTAGTAAATTGTGTATGTGTTAGTTGATTTGGCTAAATGTGTTGGTTCATAATGGTCATATGATTCATTTTGTATATGGCCATGAGATGTAGCTCATATCGGTTAATGAGTTGTATTGCCTATTTATTTGTGTGTGCTTATACTAAAGGTTTCATGTGAAGTGGTTATGTGTGTTTGGTATGGATGGATTGAGGATGTGATGATGATAATCTTAGCATAAAATTTCCATAAGTTTAAGCTAGGCAAAGTATGGTGCCTTATGCATGAATAAGATTATATGAATTTGCTATGATCATGACTTGTTTAATGATGTTTAACTGTT
Organism: Gossypium rotundifolium; assembly: GCA_025506655.1. Lineage (NCBI taxonomy): Eukaryota > Viridiplantae > Streptophyta > Magnoliopsida > Malvales > Malvaceae > Gossypium > Gossypium rotundifolium. The sequence continues at coordinate 134,132,550 of CP106734.1, forward strand.
CAATCATGCCATGAAAGATGCCATTGAAGTTGTGTCTAAGTATGTGCAAATGAGGGTGCCAAATGGTTTGGTAAATAGCCATTTTCTTGGCCACTCGGGCAGAGACACGGATGCGTGTCTTAACCATATGGAAGACACTACCCCGGGACATGGGCGTGTGCCCCGGGCAGGTGAAGTCTGCATCTATTTTTCAGAATTTAATTCGCCACACAGCCTAAGCACATTGGCGTGTGACTTGGCTGTGTGACCCTATTTTGTTGATGATGTCATAAACAAAGAGTTACACGAGCTGAGGACATGGGCGTGTGTGACCACACAACCTACCCACACGGGCGTGTCCCAAGCCACACGAGCGTGTGACCCCTGTTTTGATGAAAAATTTTTTAAGTTTTCTTAAAGTTTCTTAAGTTCTCGGTTTAGTCCTGAACTGTTCCCAATGATTGTTTTGGGCCTCATGGGCCCATATAAGGGATGATTTGCATGTGAAATTGAATGAATTTTATAGCCCGATTTTGTATAAATGTTTATGTTAAGTCTAGTAATGTCTCGTATCCTGTCCCGACGTCAGACACGGGTAAGAGGTGTTACAGAGGGTGCAGCTCGAATCAAGGATCCACTCCTCGCTCACTTTAGAATTGTTGACAGAAGTGACTAGAAGTTCACCGTTGCTATAGTCTTCTACGACATCAGCTTCGCTAGATTTTTTTAGTTGTTTGCCCTTTTGATTCGTAGCCTCCCTTTTGATCTTATTCTACAATTTAAAACACTTAGATTTAATGTGCCCCTTCTTCTTACAAAAGTTACAAGTTTTACCTCTATTTGAAGACTTTGATCTTCCTTTAGATTTATCGTGAGGATTTCATTCCTGTGTCCTTCCACGATCATCATCAGTATTTCAATCTTGTCCACCACGAACAAAGTGACCTTCTCCTTGAAAGTCAGGTTTAACCACAAGATGTGTAATACCCTAAACCCATATCTGAAACACCCCAAACCTGGCCCACAAGCCCCGACCGGATCTGACATGTTCCTTAAGAAAACTTAGCTTTATCTCGTTTCAACTTTTTATAAAATATGATGGTTTTTAATAAAAACAGGTTTGTATTTCATTAAAACACTTGCTTCATATCTCAAAAATTAAAAGATTTGCCTGATTCTAGATCTCATTAGGTTGAAAACGTAAGTTGAGTTGGTGATAAAACATTTGAAGTTTCTTTAAGTAAAATATTTGATTACTTGTTCGTTGATTATCGCATGGAAATAAAACTTAAAACATAAACTTAAACAGTTAAGTACTGGCCTTATTACAAATTTAAAATACCAAATAAACCTCAAAAGAAATCATACTAAAAAAACGAAAAGAGTTCCATTATTCGAAAACCCAAAATTTTACTGAGCATGGCCACCACATAGTCCCTGCCGACCCGATCCATCGCACTATGTATCACCTGCAAAATGTTAGCCCATGAAAGGTGAGTCAACAGACTCAATGTGTAACAGCCCACCATTAAGACCCAATCGATTATAGCCTTACTTACAACGTTTTCGGCAAAGCCCATCCGAAATCATATTTGGCCATATGCCCATGTCATAACATATTAAACCACATGTATATAAAACAATGATGCAACCCGAACCCACCTACATATCCAACCTCTACACACCACCCATACCTGCCAATCACACCGTGGGGATTACTAAATCGACCCTCCATCCTCTACACACCATCACCATCGAAGGCAATCACTGCAGTCAATTGCACATCGCCCTTATAATCGTGGCATAGCCACCAGATAATGTGACGGAGTCACCAGATTCATAATATGTGACATAAGTCACCGGATAATATGGTAAAAACCACCAGAACACTTCCCCTTATCACTTTCACCCATATGCCCATGCAACATACATATTATTCAGATATCATGCAATGTACCTTACCCCAAAGTCATAACGAAATCACACATATTCCATATCAATGTTTATAATATTATTAACTGAGTATTAAGGGGGTAACATACCTGAATGGACTGTACCATTGAACGGTACCCTTAGCCACGTTACTCGTATTTTCATAATCACATGTTTAATATTGATACTATTAATCTATCGGGAAATTAATGTAGGGTTACACACCTGATAACACTGAGAATGACACTCTCGCTAGCAGGGATAACAGCGATCTGCTTATCCCTTTTCGGTGCTAGCCCACAACTCGGTGGCCAATCATGTACAATGAAACCGAGCGTTTCTGAATCTAGGGGTAGGAACTGCGTTTCCAACCCCCTCCTTTGATTGGCTAGATCGACAGAATACTAAAGCTTCTAGCTTTTACTTCGGGAATTGATTGAGTACCTACACAACCCTTTTATGAGAAATCGGCTAATAGAGATTATGGCCTTTGGCCGAATATCACTATCCCTTACCTCGCTTGCCTAAATCCCGAAACTATCGTTTGCCGTTGAAGATGTCAAAATCCCTACATAACTTATGTCAGATTCGGATTATTGCATAAGATCTATAAGAATGGCCCTTGACCGAATGTTACATTCTACTTACCTTGGATATCCAAATCCCGAAAGGTCTCCTTCTACTCGTCGACTACAAAGATTCTGAACCCACCTTCATGGTTTCGGCCAAAAGAATAAAAGGGATTAGAGTTTTTGATTTTTGGCTAACCAAAGGAAAAAGAAGAGAACTCAACTAATAGTTAACCCTTACCGAAATCGATTCAACACCTTTGCTTGGAACATAGAGAGATTCGGCCACCAAAGAAGGTTGATCGACTTTTAAGAAAAAGTGGATCGATTTCAAAGAGTAGAGATGCAATAAATCTTTTCAGTTTAGAAAGCAATAACAACTATATATGGATTCGACTTTTGATCTAGTGGATAAATCGGCTTCAAAGGTTAAAGATGCAATCGGCTATGGTCAAATGTGTTTTCGGCTTTTAATGATAGAGGAAATCGTGAGAAGAAGAAGAAAAGAGATTGAAAGTTGGTGTGGATTGGCTTTGGTGAGAAAGAGGAAGAAAAGAATGGTGGTATGGCTCAATCAAGGATTCGGCTTCAAGGAAATATGGAGAGAACTCAATCGAAGAGCTATGGAAAAGTGATGAAATGAGACTTAAAGATTCGGCTAGGGTGCTTGTTGGATTCGGCTTTTAGTAGATGAAGGAGAAAGAGAACAAACTGAAAGGAGAAGAAAGGTGCACGAGTGGTTTCCAATTTTAGTTTTTGGTTGCAAAAGAAAAGAACACAAAGGCTTTTAGGAAGAAGAAATCGCACAACAAAGTGCCTAAACCTTTCTAAGCATATTCGGCTTCTCCCCCTACCTACATGACCGAAATGGTCATCATAGAAGTCCCTTGGCCGGCCAACTCTCCCCCTCTTCTCAAATCCCTTCTTTTTCTCCTACTTTTCCTCTCCACCTCTCATTCAAAGAGTTTGAATGAGTCCACCTCTCATCCACTCTCTTAGCTGCCCATTCAAATGAATTTGACCAAGTCCAATGCTCATCCTTGAGTCCTTGTGCCGTCCACCTTGCACTTCCTTGCCAAAAATAAAAGCCCAAAACACTACTTGTGCTGCTCGAACCTAGGTCTCTTCACACTCTCTGAGGCGTCACTGCTCTGTGCTCCAAGTGGCGCCTCCCTTGCCACTTTACCAATCGGATTCTTGTGTCATAACCCACACACACCTTTTCTTAAGGCCTAGCTCCCTAGCTCTTCCCCCTATTAGATTAAAGTCAAACATTTTTCTAAGGCTCCTGCCTACACCCCAAGGTTTCCAAAACCCCCAATCACATACAAATAGCACACAAGCACACTACTACATACATTGGAGTTAAAATGCATAATCCCTAAATCCCAAATATTACAGTTCTACCCCCTTAAAAATAATTTTGGCCTCGAAATTACCTGGCTAAAATAGGTGAGGGTATTGCTACCACATTGCTTCCTCTGGCTCCCAAGAAGCTTCTTTTGATCCATGGTTACGCCATAACACTTTGACTAGAGGAACTGATTTCCTCTGTAGCACCTTCACATCCCATTCCAGTATCTGAATCGGCTCTTCTTCATAGGAAAAATCTGGTCTCAGCTCCACCTCTTCACCTGGCACCACATGAGATGGATCCGATCGGTAACGACATAGCATCGAAATGTGGAACACATCATGCATCTGCTTCAATTCTGAAGGCAACTCTAATTGATATGCCACTAGTCCAACCCGCTTCAAAACCCGATAAGGTCCTATAAACCTGGGACTTAACTTTCCCTTATGACCAAATCTCATCACCTTCTTCCATGGTGAAACTTTTAGAAACACCTGATCCCCCACTGCAAACTCTATCTCCTTCCACTTGAGATCCGCATACGACTTTTGTCTGTCAGATGCCTCCTTAAATCGTGCCCGAATTACCTTAACCTTTTCTTCTAATTCTGCCACAATCTCCGGACCCAAAACCTGACGTTCCCCTAACTCTGTCCAACACGTAGGAGTGCGACACTTTCGTCCATACAGCACTTCGTACGGTGCCATCCGAATACTTGCTTGATAGCTATTGTTGTACGCAAACTCTGCTAAAGGCAAGAACTCCTCCCAGCTTCCTCTAAAATCTATCACGCAACCCCTCAACATATTCTCTAACACTTGAATTACTTGTTCAGACTGGTCATCCGTCTGCGGATGAAATGCCGTACTGAACTCTAACCTGGTGCCCAATGCCTAATGCAATGCTCTCCAACATCGAGATGTAAACCTCAGATCCCTATCCGAGATAATCGACACTGGCACCCCGTGCAGCCTCACAATTTCTGCCACATATAACTTTGTCAACCTTTGCAGCGAATAGTCAACCCACACTGGTATGAAATGTGCAGACTTTGTTAACTGATCCACTATCACCCATACCAAATCCTTCTTAGTAGGCGTAAGGGGAAGCCCACTAACGAAGTCCATAGTGATTCTCTCCCACTTCTACTGCAGAATCTTTATTGGTTGAAGCAATTCCGAAGGTACTTGGTGTTCAGCCTTAACCTGCTGACATGTTAAGCACTTCCCCACAAATTCTATAACTTCTCGTTTTAGACCGAGACACCAAAATTGATCCCGTAGATCCCTATATAACTTACTTCCTCCAGGATGCATAGCATAAGGGCTACTATGTGATTCCTGAAGAATTCTCTGCCTTAACTACTCATCCTTTGGCATACAGACCTTGCCCCGAAAACACAGCACTCCATCGTTGTTTACACCATAGTCTTCCAACTCCCCATTTTGCACTTGCAGTAGCTTAGCACTTAGTTCACCATCTACCAACTATTTCTCCTTTACCTGATTTAGCCATGTCGGCTTCACCTGCAACTCTGCTAGCAAACTTTCATCATCATAAAGGCTAAGATGTGCAAACATCGCCCTCAGATCCGACACTACTTTCCAACTTAGGGCATCTGCCACTACATTCACCTTGCCCAGGTGATACTCTATTGAACAGTCGTAGTCTTTTAACAACTCCACCTACCTCCGCTATCTTAAATTTAGCTCCTTTTGAGTTAACAAATATTTCAGACTCTTGTGGTCCGTGTAGATCACCGACCTTTCTCCATACAAGTAGTGCCTCCACACTTTTAGAGTGAATACTACTGCCGCCAACTCCAGATCATGCGTCAGATAGTTAACCTCATGTGGCCTCAATTGCCGAGACGCATAAGCGACCACCTTCCTGTCTTGCATTAGAACACATCCCAATCCTGTGTGGGAAGCATCACAATACACCACAAAGTCTTTCCCTGCTTCCGGCTGAATCAAAATTAGAGCCTCTGTCAATACTTTCTTAAGCTTCTCAAAACTCTCCTACTGCTTATCCGCCCACACGAAAGGTACCTCCTTTCTCAACAACTTCGTTAGAGGTGCTGCTATTGACGAAAACCCTTCAACAAACCTCCTGTAGTAGCCTGCTAACCCCAAGAAACTACGAACCTCTGCCACAGACTTAGGTGGTTTTCAATCTAATACTGCCTCAATCTTTCGAGGATCAACCCTTATCCCTTCTACAGACACCATATGACCCAAAAACGCAACTTCCTTCAACCAAAATTCGCACTTGCTAAACTTGGCATATAACTTCTTCTCCCTTAACACCTGCAATACTACCCGGAGATGCGCATCATGCTCTTCCTCAGACTTGGAATATACCAAAATGTCGTCTATAAACACGACGACGAACTAATCCAAGTAGGGTTGAAAAACCCGATTCATCATATCCATGAACGCAGCTTGGGCGTTCGTTAATCCGAACGGTATTACTAAAAACTCGTAATGTCCGTATCTAGTCCGAAAAGTTATCTTATGGATATCTGCTTCCTTCACTTAAGCTGATGATATCCCAACTTTAGATCTATTTTTGAAAATACCATGATTTCTTAAAGCGATCGAACAAGTCGCTCATCCTAAGAAGCGGTACTTGTTTTTGATCGTCAACTTATTCAACTGCCGGTAATATATGCACATGCACATAGTCCCATCTTTCTTCTTCACAAACAAGACCGGTGCTCCCCATGGAGACACACTGGGTCGAATAAGGCCACGATCCAACAGCTTTTAGATCTGGGCCTTGAGCTCTACCAACTCCTTTGGCGCCATCCTATACGGAGCAATTGACATAGGAGCTGTACCTGGTAGTAAATCAATTCCGAACTCCACCTCTCTGTCCGAGGGTAACCCAGGCAGCTCCTCCGGAAAGACATCCACAAATTCTCTTACTGTTCTAACTCTACCAACCCCCTCTTCTTTTGCATCCAAAGCACTAACGAATGCCAGAAATGCCTTACACCCTTTTCGCACCATCTTATCAGCCTTTAACGCGGAGACTACGTTAGCCAAATAGTTTCTTCTTTCTAATATCATAATTATCTCCTCATCCTCCGGAGTCCTCAACTCCATTTGCTTAGCTGTGCAATCCAATTTAGCCCGATGTTCCACTAGCCAATCCATGCCTAGAATGAGATCAAATTCCCCAAAAGGTAGTTCCATCAAGTCGGTAGGAAATACCACTCCCTGAATCTCTAGAGGCACACTCCAAAATATCCTATTCACCACTACCGTTTGACCTAACAGGCTTACTGATCATCTCCCTAATGATAGTTCAGATACTACACCTAGTGTTTCAGCTACTCTACATGCAACATATGAGTGGGTCGAGTCGACATCAATTAAAGCAAAGAAAGGCTTGTCAGCTATAAGGAACATACCGGTTATGACGTCCGATGTGTCATCATCCTCCCTCCGATGAACTGCATACACTAGACCAGGCTACCTCGTATCTGTATTACTAACACCTCTGCCCGGTGTCCCGAGACCTCGACTAGAACTATTACCTCTGCCAATCGGACCACGACCCCGCGGTGGCTGTTGTCCACCTCTTCCAGTCTGATTAAAACCCTGACTTGCTGGTCGACTCTTGTCTGTCTCCAATGGACAGTTCCTAATCACATGGTCTTTGGACCCACACTTAAAACATCCCCCTGTCTTCTTCCAACACTCTCCCGAGTGCATCTTTCCACATTAAGCACACGAACGATACTGACCTCCCACAGCAACCTGTCGATCTCGCAGCCCGTCAACTCTAGGTCTTTTCTGGAGACCTCCGGATAACCCCGATGATCCAAAACCTCTCTTTTGTCTATTCCTATTCGAATTATGTCTTACAGATTCCTTGACCCCTTCGGCTACCTTAGCCTTCTCTACCAACACGGTAAACTCCCGCTCCTGCTGTGGAGCAATCAGCAATCTCAGATCATCCTTCAGTCCGTCCTCGAACCTGACACATCGTTCATGCTCTGTAGCCACGATACCTTGAGCATACCGATTCAACCTTAAGAATTTCGCCTCGTACTCAGCTACGAACTTACTCCCCTGAACTAGCCTCAGAAACGCCTTTCTCTGCGCATCAATATAACTAGGCCCAATATACTTCTTCTGATATGCCGCCTTGAAATACTCCCAAGTGAGATCATCCATCGCAAAGACTATCTCGCATCGTGAGCCACCATCGGTATGACTCATCCCGAAGGAACGATACCACCCTTTCGGTTTGTCCTCGTGAATGATCCAAATCATCCATGATTCACTGTCGCCTCCAACCAATACTCGGTAGTATTGGACGCCACACCGAGATACACCTCGAAATACCTCGGCTCCATTGGCTGAGTCACTCGGATCTGATTTTGAGCTCCCATACCTCCACCGCCTCCACCACCCTCTCAAGAACTAGCAAGATCGCTGCATCTTGCATCATCCCCGTCGATCTCGATACTCAACACCAAAGGTGGTGGTGGTGGCATCTCATTCTCGGACCCTTGACTGACCTAAGCTGGTTTCGTCATTTGGTCATTCCGCTCTACCAAGCCCATGCACATTACGACCACGTCCCCTCGAACTCATATCTACCGTCGCGTCTTATCTGTTTTAGAAATTTTATGCGCTACTTATTGTTCCACTGATTACCCACAAGTAATTTTATGTAAAGGCATTTGACAGTAGTTCTTTCGGTCATTCAAAGTTTTCATTTCAAGCCTTCTACCCTAATTCAGAGAATCACATTCATTCAATAGTATCTACTACACACGTTCACCACTTTGAGCATTTCCGTCCGTTCCACCAGGGGTATTTTGGTAATTTTCCAAATTAGGGTATCTTGTAATTTTGCAAAATAGGGGTTTTTGGTATTTTTGCAAAATAGGAATATTTTGGTAAAATTAAGGGTAGTATGGTAATTTTATAAACTAAGGGTATTTTAGTAATTTCTACAAATCGGGGTACTTCGAAAAAAAAATTTCAGATCTAAGGTAGTTTTTTACAAGTCAGGGGGTAATTTGGTGATTTTAAAACTAGGGTTTTTATAAAACAGTGTAGCTAGTCCCTTTTTGGTTTTAATTATTGAATTTAGCCTGTGGGTAAGTCATCTTGGTTAGGGTGAACCGTCACTACGCACCATGTAGGATTCGAGCGAAGAGGAGGTGAGTCACTAGGACTGCTTAAACACCAAGCTCCCCCTAAATCCAATCCTAGACATGCGCACAACTGTTTCCACACCCTTAACTCGGCGACTTACTCACAGGTTTGTTTGATTGGTCTTTAAATTTTATGTAAATTTGTGTTGGAGTAAGCTAATCCTGGAGTTCAATAGCTCCTAATCTACTAATCTACGATCCTGTCATACCCACATACAAATCACACAATAATTAGGGGTACTTACCTGGTAGACTTCGGGTCGGAAACACAGGTGCCATGCCAGAAAACCTGATCATCTTTTAGTAAAACCCACTTTCGAAAAAATGTTTTGGGCCCAAAAGCCTCATGGCCGAGTTTTGAACCTTGCTCTGATACCAATTGAAACACCTCAAACCCGGCCCACAAGCCCCGACCGGATCTGACATGTTCCTTAAGAAAACTTAGCTTTATCTCGTTTCATCTTCTTATAAAATATGACGGTTTTTAATAAAAACAGGTTTGTATTTCATTAAAACACTTGCTTCATATCTCAAAAATTAAAAGATTTGCCTGATTCTAGATCTCATTAGGTTGAAAACGTAAGTTGAGTAGGTGATAAAACATTTGAAGTTTCTTTAAGTAAAATATTTGATTACTTGTTCATTGATTATCGTATGGAAATAAAACATAAAACATAAACTTAAACAGTTGAGTACTGGCCTTATTACAAATTTAAAATACCAAATAAACCTCGAAAGAAATCATACTAAAGAAAAATGAAAAGAGTTCCATTATTTGAAAACCCAAAATTTTGCTGAGCATGGCTACCACATAGTACCTGCCGACCCGATCCATCGCACTATGTATCACACCAAAATGTTAGCCCATGAAGGGTGAGTCAACAGACTCAATGTGTAACAGCCCACCATCAAGACCCAATCGATTATAGCCTTACTTACAACATTTTGGGCAAAGCCCATCCGAAATCATATTTGGCCATAGGCCCATGTCATAACATATTAAACCACATGTATATAAAACAATGATGCAACCCGAACCCACCTAGATATCCAACCTCTACACACCACCCGTACCTGCCAATCACACCGTGGGGATTACTAAATCGACCCTCCATCCTTTACACACCATCGAAGGCAGCCACTATAGTCAACTGTACATCGCCCTTATAATCGTGGCATAGCCACCAGATAATGTGACGGAGTCACCGGATTCATAATATGTGACATAAGTCACTGGATAATATGGTAAAAACCACCGGAACACTTCCCCTTATCATTATCACCCATATGCCCATGCAACATACATATTATTAAGATATCATGCAATGTACCTTACCCCAAAGTCATAATGAAATCACACATATTCCATATCAATGTTTATAATATTATTAACTGAGTATTAAGGGGGTAACATACCTGAATGGACTGTACCATTGAATGGTACCCTTAGCCACATTACTCGTATTTTCATAATCACATGTTTAATATTGATACTATTAATCTATCAGAAAATTAATGTAGGGTTACACACTTGATAACACTGAGAACAACACTCTCGCTAGCAGGGATAACAGCGATCTGATTATCCCTTTTCGGTGCTAGCCCACAACCCGGTGGCCAATCACGTACGGCAGAAACCGAGCGTTTCTGAATCTAGGGGTAGGAACTGCATTTCCAACCCCCTCCTTTGATTGGCTAGATCGACAGAATACTAAAGCTTTAGAATTTTACTTCGGGAATTGATTGAGTACCTACACAACCCTTTTATGAGAAATCGGCTAATAGAGATTATGGCCTTTGGCTTAATATCACTATCCCTTACCTCGCTTGCCTAAATCCCAAAACTATCGTTTGCCCTTGAAGATGTCGAAATCCCTACATAACTTATGTCAGATTCAGATTATTACATAAGATCTATAAGAATGGCCCTTGACCGAATGTTACATTCTGCTTACCTTGGATATCCAAATCCCGAAAGGTCTCCTTCTACTCATCGACTACAAAGATTTCGAACCCACCTTCATGGTTTCGGCCAAAAGAATAAAAGGGATTAGAGTCTTTGATTTTGGCTAACCAAAGGAAAAAGAAGAGAACTCAAATAATAGTTAACCCTTACTGAAATCGATTGAACACCTTTGCTTGGAACATAGAGAGATTCAGCCACCAAAGAAGGTTGATCTGCTTTCAAGAACAAGTGGATCAATTTCAAAGAGTAGAGATGCAATAAATCTTTTCGGTTTAGAAAGTAATAACAACTAGATATGGATTCGACTTTTGATCTAGTGGATAAATCCGCTTCAAAGGTCAAAGATGCAATCGGCTATGGTCAAATGTGTTTTCGGCTTTTTAATGACAGAGGAAATCATGGGAAGAAGAAGAAAAGAGATTGAAAGTTGGAGTGGTTCAGCTTTGGTGAGAAAGAGGAAGAAAAGAATGGTGGGATGGCTCAATCAAGGATTCGGCTTCAAGGAAATATGGAGAGAACTCAATCGAAGAGCTATGGAAAAGTGATGAAATGAGACTTAAAGATTCGGCTAGGGTGCTTGTTGGATTCGGCTTTTAGTAGATGAAGGAGAAAGAGAACAAACTGAAAGGAGAAGAAAGGTGCACGAGTGGTCTCCAATTTCGATTTTCGATCACAAAAGAAAAGAACACAAAGGCTTTCAGGAAGAAGAAATCGCACAACAAAGTGCCTAAACCTTTCTAAGCATATATGGCTTCTCCCCCTACCTACATGACCAAAATGGTCATCATAGAAGTCCCTTGGCCGGCCAACTCTCCCCCTCTTCTCAAATCCCTTCTTTTTCTCCTACTTTTCCTCTCCACCTCTCATTCAAAGAGTTTGAATGAGTCCACCTCTCATCCACTCTCTTAGCCGCCCATTCAAATGAATTTGACCAAGTCCAATGCTCATCCCTTCAGAGTCCTTATGCCGTCCACCACTGCACTTCCTTGCCAAAAAATAAAAGCCCAAAACACTACCCTGCTGCTTGAACCTAGGTCCCTTCACACTCCCTGAGGCATCACTGCTCTGTGCTCCAAGTGGCGCCTCTCTTGCCACTTTACCAATCGGATTCTTGTGTCATAACCCACACACACCTTTTCTTAAGGCCTAGCTCCCTAGCTCTTCCCCCTATCAGCTTAAAGTCAAACATTTTTCTAAGGCTCCTGCCTACACCCCAAGGTTTCCAAAGCTCCCAATCACATACAAACAGCATACAAGCACACGACTACATACATTGGAGTTAAAACGCATAACCCCTAAATCTCGGATATTACAATATCTGTCACTGAAATAGGGTTGTTGGGTATTACCGGACTTATAACGCAATCAATCAAACATTTCATGCACATTTCTCAATCATATCAAACACCACTAGTAAACGTTCATGCGGTCTCTAATACGAGCCCTTGAGGACTAAAATCTTCATTAAAAATTAGTTAGGGCTAAACTGGGAGCTCGAGAAATTTTTCAAAAAACATATAAATCTTTCAAAGAAACAGGGGACACATGCTGGTGTGGCCAGGCCGTGTGGTTTACACGGCCAAGCGACACGCTCGTGTCTCAACCCATGTGGACATTCGATGTGAGGCACACGGTCGCGCCCCAGTCTGTGTCCATACCCGTGTAACTCTCTGACTTGAGATACACGGCCAACCACACGTCCGTGTCCTAGGCCATATGAACAATGTAAAATTCACAAATTAGGTGCAGGAGTCTAACGGCCAAGTCACATGCCCGTGTGCTAGGCGCTGTGTCATACACGACTGAGACACATGCCCGTGTCAATGCCCATGTGAAATTACCTGAACATTCTATATTTTAATAGAGAGGGGACACATGGCCAAACGAGACACACGACCAAACCACACGCCCGTGCGCATGGCCATGTGTCACACACGGCTGAGACACATGCCTGTGTCTCTACCCGTGTGGACAAAAATAGGCTATTTTCCAGGCCTTATTTCTCACCCAAATTAATACCAACCTAAATTCAACCATATGCATATGACCATAATATAATAGGCATTCAAATCAACCCAAAAAATTGACTTAAAACGTGTATCATTGTCACATACAATATTAAATTTGTTAAATGCATATTCTCCATTTATCATTCATATTCATCTCATTTAAGGAAACTTCATTTTTAACATAGTATAAAATGTCAACAAGTATTTACACTGATATACACTTACAAAAACTAGTACTCTAGTGTTCATTAAATAAAAGGACATATCATTAAATTTGCATCCTAGGTACATTCCAAAACACAAAAAGAAGAAACGTCACCAACTTTGAGAATGGGATTCCCACCGGATGCCGAGTCCAATTCTACTATATATCTAACATGTAACATATAAATCAATTTATCATTATAGGTTTCATTTATTAGCTAAACACAATCTAACCTCTCTTAATATGAATTCTAACTTAACCAATTAAGATTTCAATTCTCTCAAAGATTCAAGTAATTTCATCATGAGATCAAGTAATGATGTTGCACCCAGTGCCTAGCCAAATTAACCAATGATAATAAAAGTAAGCCCAGCTCTAGTTGGGTTAACCAACAATATTTGCACCCAGTGCTAGTCGGATATACCGACGATAATGATTTTGAGCCCAGCTCTAGTTGGATTAACCAACAATATTTTCACCAGTGCTAGTCAGATTAACCGACAGTTATGTGCCCAGCATAAGTCAGACAAGCTAACGAAGATTTGTGCCCAGCGCTAGTCGGATTAACCGACGGTTATGCAATTTTTTACTTCAACGTTCTTCCTCACTTATTTTCTTTATTATTATTCAATAACATAGTTGCATTCTATATCATGAACAAATTTAACATTACTTAATTTAAATGGTAACAAGAAGTAAAATCAAGTTCGAGTCTACGAACTTACCAAAATACGACGAATATCTACTTAGTGGTCTTTTCCTTTTCTTGGTTGATACTCGCTCTATTCTTCTCGTGATCTATTTTTTAAAAAATTTAACTCAATTAACACCATTCGTGTTTCTACTAATATTAATCAAATTTATATTATAACATTTTACTCATTTCTAGTGATTGTTAGCCAATTTCATATCACAACATACTTTATATACATAATAGACTTAGCAAATGAGTCCCAAATTTTCCAGCATAGGAATAGTCCACTAAAGCAGTCCCTATATCTCACAAAATTAATAATTCAACCTATGTTATTTTGACTTAACAACATTTTAGTCCCTAGAAATTATTATTAATAAAATCACCACTCAATATGACCAATTTAGTCTACAAAATTTATACTCAAAGCACCATATCAAAAACATATAATATTCAACAAAATAACATCAAACCCTTGAATTTCTCATCCATGGCAACTTTCAAAAGTTCCATTCATTCTCTAAATTTCAACATGGGTAAACTAATTCATAGCATTATTTCTTCAAAAACATGAATTTCATGTAAAAATAATCAAATTTTACTCACATATTTTAATCCTGAATTTCTCCATGGTCGAATGGCTCCTCCCTCCCCTTTCTTTTTCTATTTTTCGGTAGCTAGGAAGAAAAATGATTTTTATCTCCCACCATATCTCCTTTTCACCAACTATATCTCTCATTTCTATAATTATCATTTATTCATTACTTTATTTCCTTTCCTTTTATTTACTATTTCTCATATATATATATATATATATATATTAGTTATCCTATTATTTTTATTAGTGATATCATTCATAGGTCAATATTAGTCTCATACACATCCACTAACCCTCTTTGACTAACATAAAAATTTGACTATTTACTCAATTAGTCCTTGTAGCTATTTCTTTCTCATAATTAATTTAGTCCCTGTCAATTAAAATTACTACTTTACTATTCGATTAACTTTTAAAGAAAACTCTGAACATTATAATATTAATATTTTTAAACCCGACACACAAAGGCGAGGTCCCGAAAGTAGGTTTTTCAACAACCCTAACTTTTGGGTCATTACAAGATGTTTCATCTTGTCATACAAGGTTAAAAAATCATAAACCTCATCAACTGTGATAGACTCACTGCTATACAAAATCGTGTCTCTAAAGGTTGAATAAGAGGGGGGCAACGAACAAAGCAGAATC
Organism: Gossypium rotundifolium; assembly: GCA_025506655.1. NCBI lineage: Eukaryota > Viridiplantae > Streptophyta > Magnoliopsida > Malvales > Malvaceae > Gossypium > Gossypium rotundifolium. The sequence continues at coordinate 134,147,680 of CP106734.1, forward strand.
AACCCTAGATCTTCTTTATCATACTGAACCTCCATGGCCATAAGATCCGAGAGAATTTCTTTCAACATTGTTAAGTGTTCGTGCACAGAAGCACCTTCCTCCAAATGATGAGCATAAAGATGCTACTTCATATGCAGCTTGCTGGTTCGAGATTTTGACATACATAGCTGCTCCAACCTCTTCCATAATGTAGCGACGATCTTCTCCTTCATCACATCCTACAAAATTTCATTAGAAAAATGTAGATGTAACTGTGTTAATGCCTTTCAATCTTTACGCCTTTTCTCTTCATCTGTCATTGTCGAAGTCATTTTATCTACCCCTAGCAGGACATCCTCCAAGTCCATCTATGCAAGAACTGCCTACATCTTTATCTTCCACAACGAGAATCTGGTGTTGCGATCCAACAACAGAATTTCATACTTCAAAGATGCAATTTTCGTGATCGAGATGAACAACCCGGAAGCTCTAATATCAGTTTGTAAAAAATAGACTATCTATAATGGCTAAGAATTGAAAAGAGAAGAAGAAAAACACACAGAATTTTTCATGGAAACCCTTTCGGGAAAAAAAACCATGGGCAGAGGAAAAGATAATTCACTATGTCGAATTCGAATAATACAATAGGAGAGACAACTATGTCTATTTATAGGTTTGTAAAACCATATTCTAATCAAAGTAAAAAAATAAAAGTAATACAGTAAGGTTAAAACATCTTATTTTAATCAACATCAAATAAAGGAAGTAAACTTCTATATGAATGCCACTTGTAAATCCCCCTATCTTGCCACTTATATTTTATTTTCACAAAAAATTTAGGTTACACAATTCTAACAAAAACATCAAACTTTAAAATGGTATCGATACAGAGACAAGGTATCGATACCTTGGAAAATGTACCATGATAAACCGTAAAAGTAACATATTTTAATCCCACATTTAGCATACTTTTGGATGATTTATTCCTTGAATTGTATAAAAAAGGTGCTCTTAATCCTTTGTTTTGATGTTTTATACTCAGGAAAGCACCTAGGGATGAAAAGTATAAGAAATTGGCCTAAAAAGGACCAAATTAGGCCAAAGAAGAAATCGACACGGCCTAGGCCCAAGACCACACGATCGTGCCTCCCTAATTTACTCTAACACAGCCTAGACCTCAAAACACACGGGTGTGTCTCTTTAGCAGACTCGACCACGGCCTGAAATCGATTCACACGGGCGTGTGCCATGGCTGTGCCCCTACCGCGACCAAGAGGAGTTTTACTCGGATTTGGATACTTGAAGGCAAAGAAACACATTCCAAAGCTTATTCAAACACCCTAGTAGGAATTCCACTCAGATTAGGATACTTGAGGGCCAAATAAAGCATTCCAAGAGCCTATATAAACACCCTAAGCATAACCTTCAAGAAGGCGGTTAGCTAGGCCAAGTAGCCGAGCCAGAAAAGTCAGATTTGTGGGAATCACTCGAAGATAGCCAGTTGATCCATCTCAAGAAGATGGAATTTTACTCAAGATGGCGGATTTCTCCTTCAATTCCTTTAGGGAGTTTTAGGGATTTCTTATGTTTTGTTTTATCTTTTCTTCTGAGATGTTTTCTTTTATTGTTATGAACTAAGCCCTTCAGATACCTGAAGGGGATGAAACCTAAGACGGATCTTGTTATTTTTTTCTGAACTATATGATAAATACTTGATTTGTTCTTAATTATGTGAGCTTAATTCTTGTGTTAATATTTCCTGGATATTGATTCAAATTGGATGCGCTTAGGTGGTAGAGGAAAAGTCCTTGCCTAAGAGTAGATCTAGCATAATTAAGCGGAGTTGATCGCGCGCCTAGAGATAGGGCGACGAGATTTTGTCGGATTAGGGTGAAACCTAATATGGGAGTCCATAGATCGAGTTAATGTGATTCTAGGGGTTTTAATTAGAAACATATTTCAATTAATCAACCTAGGGTTAGACGTTATTCACCTCGAGAGAGGGTTTAATATAAATTAGGGAATCCTACGGATCAAGTCAAGTGAATAAATCGTTTGGTTCAGTGTTAGATAACAAGTGAAGTCTAGGTGGATTCTTCTTAAGGGTATTGTCTTAGTCAATTGAGTTTTCCTAAAGTTATTTCTTCAATTCATTCTTTTTGTCTTTGAATCTTAGCTTAGTAATCAGTTAGTTTTAGATTAAACAACCAATCACTTAATATTTAGGCTAAATAATAGAAAGAAGGTTAGTATTAGTACTTTTAGTTCCTTTAGGTTTGACAATCCGATCTTGCCTAAGCTATACTACTGTTCGATAGGTGCACTTGCCTTAAGTCATTGTCAGAGTTAGTTTCTAGGTTCGATTATTCTCTTTATAAATTTTAAAACTCAACAAAACAACGATCATATCGATACTCTATAAATGGTATTAATACATTTGGATTTAATTTAATTTTTTTCCAAATATTGAAGCTCAAATTGGTATCGATACCACGCAAAGGTATTGATACATGAAATAAAATTTTGAAAATTTTACAATTTACTCATTTCTTTCTCGGGTCAACAAAAGAGCTTTGGTAAGCTTGATTAAGGCCTAAATTTAATTATGTATCATAATATCTAGATGTTTATGACATGATTGAATATTTGAATGATTTATTTATGATATATTTGATCTAAAATTGTAAATTCGTTTCAAAAAGGTCCCTATTCGATCTCGGGTTGACTTTAAAGTATTCGTATGCCCATATAAGACGTAGGAAAGAATGTTCATGATTTTCAATTTTGTATTGCTACTGATTGCATGAATAATGATGTGAAGTAATGATTTTACTATGAATTTGTCATCAGTTACTCTGGAAATGACTGCAACATTCTGAATCTCAGACACAACGATCGGGTCGGGCGAGAGGTGTTACATGAAGTATTTGCTGACACAAAAATAGTTGAATCTAAGACAATGTAGATGGCTTTAATTGTTGAAAGATTATGATTTCATATTTGGCTATCATCTAGGTAAACCTAACGTGGTAGTTGATGCGTTAAGCCAAAAATCTCTATTTTCTTTGAGAGCAATGAACACTCATCTGACTTTGGAACGTGATGGTTCTATTTTTGCTAGTTGAGAGCTAAACCAATATTCCTTCAGTGATTCTGAGAGTTACAAAAAGGTGATTCGGAGTTGCTAGAGAAAAGGAAGCTTGTTGAAAATGATCAAACTCTAGAATTCAATATTAATGATAGTGCAAATCTCTATTTTCAAAATTGTTTGTACGTGCCGAAAGATTCAGAGTTGAAACGAGACATTTTGCACGAGGCTCACAGAAGTACTTATTCGATACATTTAGCAAGCAAAAAAATGTATAACAATTTGAAACAGATGTACTAGTGACCAAGAATGAAGTGAGAAATCACAGAATACGTGACTAAATGTTTGGGACATTAGCAAGTTAAAGCCAAGCATCAGGTTCCATCAGGTTTGATACAACATGTGATTATTTCAGAGTGAAAATGAGAACGAATCACAATGGATTTTGTACCGGGATTACCATTGTCACCAAAAAATAAAAATGCAATCTAGGTAATTGTTGACTGTAACACCCTAAACCCGGCCTAGACGTTATGACCGAATCTAACGTGTCACATCAAAGTGTTGTTTGAAAACTATGCGTTCATTGAAAACCCTTCTACAATTTAAAACTTTCTACCATTTAAAATCCCAGTTTTTGTTGCTTAGTATCAAAACAAGATTTACTCAAAAATAATTTTCTTAACCACTTCAATCAAACTTTATTTTTATTAAAACCTTATTTGTTGTGGAAGATTAATTCAACGAGTTGCAGAAACGTGACATTTTGAAAACAGTAGTTATTGTTTTAAAAAAATAACCCAAGTTTAATAGACTATCAGGTGGTAATTAAAAGCAACACCATATGAAAGTTAAAAATCCCAATGGCCCTATTACAAAAATTATTAACCCAATAAATTAAATAAAATAAAGTTGCTAAGTTTATCTTTGAAACATGTCGGACGTGTGGTCACCGCTGAGTCCCTTACAGCTCCAAATCCTCTAAGGCTAGAGATTGTCTGCACAGTCAAATAAAAGGATGAGTCACGAGAACTCAGTGTGTAATCCCCTAATACAGACACAGTCTGGGCCTAAGCCCTACTCATTAACAGTCTGGGCCTAAGCCCTACGATATGCAAAACAGACATGTAACCCAACCCAGTCCAACCATCACACCACCCGTACCAATCCTACACACCATGTGGGGACCAAGTCAACCCACCCAACCCTACACACCAAGAAAGCAGCGAGGTACTAATAATAGTATAAGTGGCTGAGCCACTAGAATCAGTATACGTGTCAAAAGCCATTAAGTCAGTATAATGTGGCAGAGCCACCAGTACATTGCTTCCTCCAAAATCAATAACTCAACCCAATGCTAGTATGTCATGTCATAATTAATTCATGTATGCAGTGCATCACAATCAAAATCAGTCATACAATTAATACTCATACATCAATGATTCTACCACAAAGGGTATAACGGTCATTCGGTCGGTCGGGGTTAAAACAATAATTCACCCCTCAGGAGTATTCCAGTAATTTTACCCATCGAGGGTAGTTCAGTAATTTCACCCATTGAAGGTATTTCGATAATTTCCCCATCAAGGGTATTTCGGTAATTTACCCTTCGAGGGTATTTTGATAATTTACCCTTCGAGGGTATTTCAATAATTTACCCTTCGAGGGTATTTCTATAATTTAGTCATCTAACGATCTTTTCGGAGGCCTACTATCTCCTCGAGCGATACAGGTTTCCTTTTTGGTCA